>PVIR01033146.1:0-18069 GCA_004026965.1 Petromus typicus | reverse complement strand
ATTAATCAGTTTATCATATAATGAAATTTCATGTAGCCATTTAAAGGGAAAAATAACTTCTGCTTGCTGATGTACCCACATGGCATGCTTTCTACAGTGAAGGTGTTCAATGCAAAAAGATTACGGGTTGTATAATAGCTTGTGCAGTATAGACCCATTTTTTTTTTTTTTTTTTTTTTTTAGATTTTTTGAGACAGGGTCTCGCTTTGTGGTTCAGGCTGGCCCTGAGCTCAGCTTCAAACTCACATCACAATCCTCCTGCCTCTGCCTCCCGAGTGCTGGGATTACAGGCGTGAGCCACCACGCCCGGCACTGTGGTATGTGGTACTGGTTGCTGCTGGGTGTGGGTCTCCACACCCAGCACTGTTATGTGGTTACCGGGGAATCGAACCAGGGTCCTTGCGCTTGCAAGACAGGTGCCGGAACCACTGAGCTAACTCCCCGGCCATATAGACCCATTTTTGATCATTTCAAATCATAGATATGAGTATAAGTCCTCATATAAGTAAAGATATCTTGCCCTTTTTGCTTCTGAGTTGGTAAACATGGACCAAACACGAAAATCATACTAAACAGTGAAGCCTGGTCACTTCTAGAAAACAGGACTGAGAAATCAAAGTGAAAGTTTCATTTTTTACTTTTAACACTTTGGAGTGTTTGAATCTTTACAAAAAGCACATAAACTCGAACATGACGGAGGCTCCAGACTACACAGATGTCCCAAAAGGATCAAGTGCTTAAGTGCAATCACCTGTTTCCAAGAGCACAGTGGCAAGAAAGAAAAGCCGTCAGTGCTCACACTGAGCAGAGAAAGGCTGCCTCGCGGCCGGGATGTCGCCTGTCAGAGGTGTTGGTCTCCACAGGCCTGGCCTCAGTGCTGTGGGGAGAACACACCAACTGAGTACCTTCCAACAACCTCCACTGCGCTGTTTGCACAAACACTGACCTTCAGTACCTCACGTAGCTGTTACACACTGACACTTTTTTTTTTTTTTAGGTTTTTTTGAGACAGGGTCTCGCTTTGTGGTTCAGGCTGGCCCTGAGCTCAGCCTCCAACTCACATCACAGCAATCCTCCTGCCTCTGCCTCCCGAGTGCTGGGATGACAGGCGTGAGCCACCACACCCGGCACTGTGGTATGTGGCACTGATTGCTGCTGGATTGAGTCTCCACGCCCAGTATTGTTATGTGGTTACCGAGGATCAATCCGGGCCCTTGCGCTTGCAAGACAGGCGCTGGAACCACTGAGTTATATCCGCAGCCCCGTCACACTGACACATTTTTAATGGCTGTATTTAAAAATATCTAAATAATCAAAAAAGTTACTTCTCTGCTACATTACTTTCATGCTAAACAAATATAATATTCTAAATTTTGCATAAAATAACCAAATTTCAAATATATATATATATAAAACCTCTATTGAAGTCAGTTTTGGGGTTATCCATCCTCAACTTCTCACCTCAGAGCAGCTGCCCTGATGCCACCTATCACCCCCCCCACACACACACACACACATTTGATGTGCTGGACTTTGGAAGATAAATGACAATTCACAGATGATCTACTTAATCACACACATCCTCAAAGCAGACAGAACTTTCAATGGGATTAGCCATGTCTTAATGTATTTAGTGTTAACAATTTTCCCTCTCCCAGCATAGAGCATAGCTGGCATTAAGAACTGATAAAAACTTTTTGTTGAGCAGAGGAACTCTGAACTCTCAGCTCCTTCGGAGAACTCAGGATCAGTCCCCTCGTCCCTTTTTGCCACAGACCTTATGTCTACATAGCTCCTGCGGCATCCGTTGCTGAGGAGTGGTCCCCTCATCGTCCAGTAGCCTCATTATTCAAGTATTCTGTGAAGTCTCTATGCATGGCCACTTTTTCTACAGCTCTTTAATAATCATATATTTGTGGAATGATGTATAAAGCTGAGTATTGGTTTTAGTCCAACTTATTTGAAGAACCAAAATTCCCTTCACAAACTTGCTCTGTAGGATATGAATTGATATGGCAATGTTGCAAACCCTTAGCATTTTAAGAATTCATCTTAGAAAAATAATTATGAGCACAAAAATATTTTGCTGTATGAATGCTTATCATAACATTGTCTAAACACAAAAAGAAACCACTCACTGCCTAAAAATGTGATACTGATAAATTAATCATGGTTGATTCATGTACTGTTATGCTGCTATTAAAAAGGATGCTGTTACCTTAATTACCAGAAGCCAACTCATTAATATATTTATATAATAATAATCTAAGGTTTTAAAAGTTATTATTAATGAGTGCATGTAAATAACAATTTCTCTAGCATCTTGATCATCAGAGAACTTGCTGCATTTTTCTTTCTCTTTTTTATTCAACCATTTCTTTTAAATTATTGAAGCACTGAATGAATATAACTTTAAATGGAGTTCAACTAGTACACAGAGTAAGGGGAGAAGTGAGATTTCCCCTCTCACCAAAGGGAGTGACTGTTGATAATTTCTAGTTTTAGGGTGTGTGTGTGTGGTCTGTCGTTGTGACTTTAGTCAATGCATTTCTCCTTCTGTGCTTTTGTCACTTCGTCATCAGCGTAGATGCTGGCCCGCAGCGTAGAGTCCCTGGCCCGCAGAGACTGGGGCCAGGCAGGCTCTCAGGCCTTGTTCTCCTGGGCTGGATCAGCTCCCGCCTTGGCCTTCACCCAGGCAGGAGGCCTCGCAGGTACTTGCATTTCTCCTCCCTTCAACACTCTGTCTACTTCAAGCATGAAAATTTGACGAAAAGATTTATATTACTGAGGTTTATGGTGTTCCGATTTTATTTTTATCTTGCTTTATAAGTTAATCCTCCAAGCTTCAGCTACAGGTTCACGGGAAAAACTGAAACCTGCATTTATGGCGGCAAACTGTGGTGTACTTACAATGCGATCCCGGCCCCTGACGCTGCGGGTTTGAATAGACTCGCGAGAACGCACTGAACTCTGGTATGAACAAGACCCCTTCAATTCGGCCTTTTTTTCCTTTCCCAGGAAAATCTTTTAAAAGCTACTACGATGTTGAAAAATCCCCACATTCCATTTCCATCAAAACGTGAAGGCAGAGTCTTCGGGCTACAAAATATCACTAAAGGCTTAAGGAGCAGCGGAGCCAGAAGGTGCAGGAGAGCGGGCGGGTGGGAGGCCTGGGCGTGGAGGGGTTTCAGCATCGCAGAATCCAGCAGTCAGAGGTGCCAGGACGTCTGGCCTCCGCCTCAAGCAGATCAGCCACCTCTGTGGCAACGGGACGTGGGACTGGATTAGGCGAATTTGGAGGCAGAAGCCTCCGGAATTCAGGGTGCTTCCTGGGAGCAAAGAAGATGGTACTACCCAAGGAATCACACGGCACAATTACATTTCGCTGCCTGTCGCTGTGACAGCGGAAAAGCAGGAAGTCCGTGGTTATGAAGGCCGTGGGGAGCCGGCCAGCTCCGCTTGTGCTGCCCTCCTTCCACGCCGGCTTGCGCGGACTCTGCACACTGACCCGGGAAATGAAGCGGTTCAGTGACGAGGGGAAGAGGGGCGAGAAGGGAGGCAGAGGAGAAAGGAGAGCAAGGTGGAAAAGGTAAGAGAGGAAGGGTGATGAGAAAAGGGGGCTAGGAAGAGAGAAGGAGGAGGAGGAGAGAGAGAGGAAAAGAAAGAGGAAGAGACAGAGGAGGAGGAAGGAAGACAAGGAGGAAAAACGCTCCAGCGTCCGTGCAGACTTTATTCCTAAAGACATAAAGAATAGTACAATTTACCAAAAAACACCCAAAAGACATTTTTCTACAAAGCAGATGAAAACTGTAACAATTATGTCAACTTTCAAAGCCTAAGAAGCAATTGCCTTAGTGATGGAAGGTCATGGAATAGACATGCAAGAATTCAAGAGCTGATGAGACAGGCTTACAGAATTCTAGAAAGAAGAAGGGGAGGATAAACCAGAGAGAAAGCTGGAAGCAACATAAGGCGAGATAAATACTGCAGAAAGCAAAGTGAGGGATATAGAAAACAAATTATGAGCGCCATCAAAATAAAATGGCAATAAAGAAACAATTAAAATATTAACTAGGATATGAGATACTGGGCCAAAGTGATTCAAAATTAGGCATGATTGTATAACTTCTTCAAAGAATGCAATCAAGAAAATGACACTAGAACAAAGTTATGGATATATAAAAATTGAATCTATATACAGGATAAGCATAGTGTACATTTACAAAAAGCTATCCTGAATTGTTAGCCGAAAGACATATGAAAGGGCCACAGGTGTCTCTACAGTGACGTTCAAGACCAAATGATAGGGACACAATTCCTACAAGCTTCCTAAGGAGAAAAGTGTGGTTAGGTGTCCTGTATCCAGCCAAGCCAACCTTTCATAGAAAAGGTTACAGTGTAGACCTAGCCCATCCCCCTACACCTTCCAGTGTTCAGAGGTGAGGCTCAGTGTAGCTGACTTGGTGTTAGGAGGCAGGGCCTAGACGGAAGAAGTGGGCTGCGGTGGAGTGTGGAATGGAAGGGTATATGTCCTTGTGGGACCCCCTCCTCTCTGTTTCCTAGCCGCCATGACGTGAGCAGCTTTCCTGTGCCAGCTCCATCCACTCTGCCCTTTCTGCCTCATAGCCTACCAACTATAGATTGAAACCTCTGAAACACATAGGCCATAATAAATCTCTGTTCCGTTACACTGTGGATGTCTGGTATGTTTAGTGATGAGACAGTGACTATAATAAGAGGATATACAAAGAGTGCACAAAGAACAGCTCGAGGAATGCTCTCTACATGAACAAAAGCTAACAAAACAGCTTTCAGATAAACAAGAGAAACAGGCGAAACAATGACAAAGAACTAGAGATAAGTGTTGACTAATTCAACTGTACAATTAAAACTAAACAAATGTCAGTAATAGCCATGCAGTAAAACACAAATGCTATTTTTTGAGATAGTGTGGAAGTAAGCTAGTTGATATATTGAAAAGCAAACAAAGAAGGTTTGAGCAAGAGAATTTGTTGTCACATCTGAAGTAGGTAAATATCAAAGACAACATTTGAAGTCAGGTATGGTGGCACATATCTGTAGTCCCAAATAGAAGGAGGCTGAAACAAGAGAGATCCTAAGTGCAAATCCCTCTTGAACAACTTATCAGTACTCTATCTCAAAATAAAAATAGGGATGAGGAGGTAACTAAGCAGTACAGTGCCCCTTATTCAGTTCAGTCCCTAGTACCACACCACATACACACACACACACACACACACAGACACACACACCCCTGACAACATTTAAAGATAAAACGTCTTAAAATATAGGGATATTTAGCAGTAAAAATACTAGCATAGTGGCACATGCCTCTAATCCTATTATTTGGGGGACTAAGGCAGGAGGATCTTAATGACTATGAGGCCAGTTTAGGCTGAATAGTGTGTTCAAGATCAGCTTGAAGTACGTAGCAAGACCCTGTCTCAAAACAAAACAAAATGCTTGAAATGCTAACAAAAGATAACTATGCATAAATTTAAATGTAGGGTGGAAAAAGGGAAGAAAAAAATGAATGTTATTTTTATCATTACTCATCACATCTAATTGAATAGATATTACTCAAAGAAATGAAGGACTAACTCTATACAGGTAGAAAGTAACTATAACAAAAATGAAAGATTCCTAAGTAGCAAAAAAAAAAAAAAACTGTATAGAAGAAACAATGTATATGCCATGAATGAGAGATTTATTTCAAAAATAAACATAATTTCAAAAATGACACATAATTTCACATGGACAAAAATGTAATTTTTTTTTTTTTTTAAGGTTTTTTGAGACAGGGTCTCACTTTGTGGTTCAGGCTGGCCCTGAGCTCAGCCTCAAACTCACATCACAGCAGTCCTCCTGCCTCTACCTCCCAAGTGCTGGGATTACAGGCGTGAGCCACCACGCCCGGCACTGTGGTATTGGTACTAGTTGCTGCTGGGGTGAGTCCTCACGCCCAGTATTGTCATGTGGTTAGCGGGGATCGAACCTGGGTCCTTGCGCTTGCAAGACAGGCGCCGGAACCACTGAGCTATATCCCCGGCCCAAAAATGTAATTTTTGATGGGTCTAATTTTCCTTTTAAAAAATCATTTCAAATTGGGTAACAAAAAATAAAACTTAATTCCAGATTATTTTGCAAGGGACATACTTTAAAGAAAATCATTGTTATGGGTTAGACCTAAAATTCCTCCAAATTCCTCATACATGTGAGAGGTGATTGGCTCTTAGGAGCACTGGTCCACTCATGGGTGGATCAATTCTTCCACAAGTTTAGAACTGAACGTGCTATTGGGCAAAGAGGTCTGGTGGGAACAGGTGTCACTGGGATGTGACGTGGAAGGTATATCCCCTTACTAACCCCTTGGGCTCTCTGCTCCTGACCACTCTGCTGTCAGCAGCATTCTTCCACCCAACCTTGATACCCTGTCATTCCTGCCATGAACTGAAACCATGGGCCAAAATAAAGTCTCCCCCAGGAGGCTACAGGTGTCCCATGTTGTGTCCCAGTAATGAGAATGGGACTAAGACAGCCATACAAAGAAGTAATGAAAGAGGAAGAGAGTTAGCCCAAATAAATGCGGACAGAAGGGAGGTAGAAATTGTAATTTTGAATATCAAATAAGATAGTTATTGGCCCCAAAATCATTTAAAAAGACAAGGAAAAATATTATGCAAAACTAAAATGGTGACGTTTACAATAAGAATTTAATATTTCTGGGCCGGGGAGTTAGCTCAGTGGTTCCGGCGCCTGTCTTGCAAGTGCAAGGACCCGGGTTCGATTCCCAGTAACCACATACAATACTGGGTGTGGAGACTCACGCCCAACAGCAACCAGTACCACATACCACAGTGCTGGGCGTGGTGGCTCACGCCTGTAATCCCAGCACTCGGGAGGCAGAGGCAGGAGGATTGCTGTGATGTGAGTTTGAGGCTGAGCTCAGGGCCAGCCTGAACTACAAAGTGAGACCCTGTCTCAAAAAAAAAGAATTTAATATTTCTAAATATTTATATATCAAAGAACAAACATAAAACAAAGTTCAAGGGACATGAAAATACACTGTTACACAAGTGACTGACTCATCATGATAGATCTAGCAGAGCAGAAATACAGGAGTTGTAAGTGACACACTTCATAAGATAAAGCTGTTGCTATATTTTTAATACTCTATCCCAAAGTAGAAAATGTATCTTCTCTTCAAATCTTTATACAACATTCACAGAATTAAATATAAAGAAAACATCAAGAAAGCCCTGAAGGATAACACCATAGACAATAGTCTCTGATAACAGTACAGAACAGAAATCTAAAATCTAAAAGACTCTTCTACTGAAAAATCAGAGAACACTCTAGTAACTCTTCAGTAAAAGAAGAAATACAAACATAAATTGCATGCTTTCTAGGAAATAAAAATATTTTAAAAACTAAATAAAAGGCTATGGGATGCAGCTAATCCAGCACCGAGAATGAAATTTAGACCTTCAAATGTTTACTTCCATAAATATGATAAAATAGTAAGCGATGAACACACACCTCACCCAAAAACTTAGAAAAAGAACAGCTTGAAAATCTAAATGAAGAGCCAGGTAAATTTAAAGGCGGAAATTAATAACTAAAGATACTTTTTAACAGATTACAAAAGAAGCAAGTAGACATGTTCATTCAAGACCACATTACATAAAACAACAAAATAGTTGTTATAAAACTATTTTGTTGTAACAAATTGTAACAAGAAAAACTACAAGCCAGGGTCACTTATGAATGATGATGCGCATCCCCAAATCATACACTATCAAAGAGAATCCAGAACCACAATAAAAATATTTCACTACAACCAACTAAAGCTTATTCAAACATTCAATAATGATTCATTAATAGATCCTTTAATATAACAATCATAGTAATATGAGTGGGTTAACAAAGAAAGAAGATAATCTCATGTACTTAAAAGACACTTGCCAATATTCAACAGCTATTTTTTATTTAAAAATACAAATATGATATTCGATGAAAAAAATTTTAACACAGTAATGTAAATATAACTCAGCCAGAAATGCTTAATGAAGAAACCCAGGAAGATTCTAATAAAGATAGAAATGATAACTACCTCCTCATGCTTTGGTAGTTTACTCATTGTAGTCAGTGTGCTTTCATAGCAGAGAAAAAGGCAAAACTCAGTCCTTCAAAATGGGAGGAAAAAAAGGTAAAATCATTACCATTTGCTGATAATCCAATTGTGCACCTAGAAAACCATGGAGAATTAACTGAAAAATTAATGTGACAAGAAAAGATAGTGGGGTATCTAATTAAAGCAGAAATGAATAGCTCTAATATACATAAACATACACAACTAGTTAGAAGATGGATGTAATGAGAGAAAATGCCCCATGTACTATAGTAACAATAAGGATAAAATACTTGGAAACAAACTGAAAAGCAGTTTAAGAACCTAAAAGAAGTTGTAAAAATACCACTAAAGAACAGAAAGGAACACGTGACCTCAAGGAATGACAAACCATTTTATAAATATTATTCAAATATCAGGTTATTACCAAATTAATTTATAGATTCAATGGGATTTAATAAAACACTAAGATTATTTTAGAACACATAACTCCAGAGTTCACATGAGAGTTCACATGCTATATATAAAACAATAAAACATTCTTAACACAAAATAAAGGGAATCTAATAAATGGACATGCTACAAATATTGGTGAGATATCTATTTCCCGAAACTGATCAACTTGGCTTATTGAAAATCCCAGAAGATATTTGCATAGAAGTGGGTAAGCCAATTCTTAATTTATAGGGAAAGACAGAGAACACAGAATAGATAAAATGATCTTGAAAAAGAACAAAGGTGGAACACTTGCACGATCCAACTTTAATACATATCATAACTCTACAGTAATCAAGACAATGTTGTACTTAAGTGGACCTATGTATTTGTAATGGTCAGTTGATTTTCTTTGAACAAAATACCTAGGTAACTCAATGGGGAAAGAATTGTCTTTGTACAACTGTATATCTGAATTGGGAGAAAACGGGCCTTGGCCTTTGCATCACAAAAATTTTTTAAATTTCTGTATGAAAAATTAAACGCAGTATAGATTTAAACCTAAAAGCTAAGACTGTAACACTTCTAGAAAGAGGGTAACAGAGAAATTACCCTATTGTGGGCATTTCTTAGGATACAATAAACACTAATAATAAAGGAAGATACTTCACCAAAACTAACAATACTTAGTCTTCTATGGATACCTTAAGCAAATGGAAAGACTACATCTAATAAAAGATTTGTTTCTAGAATATAAAACTAAACATTAGAAAGATACATAGTTTGCTACTGGATAAAGAAAAGATACCCCAGGGGCCGGGGAGTTAGCTCAGTGGTTCCGGTGCCTGTCTTGCAAGCGCAAGGACCCGGGTTCGATTCCCCGGTAACCACATAACAATACTGGGTGTGGAGACCCATACCCAGCAGCAACCAGTACCACATACCACAGTGCCGGGCGTGGTGGCTCACACCTGTAATCCCAGCACTCGGGAGGCAGAGGCAGGAGGATTGTGATGTGAGTTTGAGGCTGAGCTCAGGGCCAGCCTGAACCACAAAGCGAGACTCTGTCTCAAAAAACCTAAAAAAAAAAAAAAAAAGAAAAAGAAAAGATACCCCATAAATGAAGATTTATGGAAGGCATGAAAAAGCATATGAAAAGATGCTCATCGTCAATAATCAGAAGAGAAATACAAATGTAAACCTGAATTGAGATACCAAGCACACCCCAAAACAGGTTGATTAGAAAGAAAGATAATACCAACTACTGCTGTTTACAGTAACTTTGGAAAACACTAGTGAAATGTCTTAAACACAGACTTACCTATGACCTGGAAACTTCTAAGTATTTACTCAGAAAAATGAAAACACATCCCTACAGATCATACACAAATGTTCTTAATCCTAGTTGAGAAAAACACAAGTGCCCATTAACAAGTTTTCAGATCCACAAATAGTGGTCTCTGCATATAATGGAGTGCTACTCTACACTAAAAATGAGCTGCTAATACATGCAAGAAGAAATACAAATGAATCTCAAAAATACCATGCTTGGAAAATATGAGTATTCCCAAAATGCATAAAGTTGAAAAGCAAGGAAAAACTAATTTATAGTAACAAATCAGAAAATTCTTGCCCATTTGGGGGACATTGGATAACTGACTAGAAAGGGTACAAGGTACTTTTCTGCAGTGATCCCCAAATTTTGTGGTAAGTGACCTTTGTCCATGTGAAAATTATGGCCAAAATTATGCTTTAATTTTTAAAAAGTTAATTATTTCTTTGTACAGTAGTGATGCCTAGCAATAATAATAATGCTTTTCATAGATGTTGATGGACTGACTATTTTGCTTGTGATAATTGCCATTTTGTTTTTTTTTTTTTGTAACTGTATGGAGTTTTCATAAAAAGTTGTGAAACGCTTACAACTGACAACTGGCAGATGGAGGAAAATATTTGTAACTCATCTCTTAGGTAAAGGGCTGATCACCATTTTATACAAAAATTCTTAAAAACCTATTTCTAAAATACAATAAATTATTAATTGGTCTTTGTGGGGCATACCCATAATCCAAGCTACCCTGAGGCCTGCAGTAGAAGGATCACAAGTTCAAGGCTAGCCTGCACAATTAAGGAGACACTGGCACAAAATTTTAAAAATTCAAAAGTGGGTGGGGGGGATGAAGCTCAGTGCTCTCTGGGTTCAGTTTCCAGTACTGGGGGACAAAAATCCAACCAGTTACCACACTAAAGACAGTGTTACTTTGACAACAGACTGTCTCGTCATCAGTGGCTTCTGATCTTGGGTGTAGCTACTTTCCTGTTTCTGATTTCATTTTCACGTCTAATGGTGGTCTGGAGAAAATGAGAAAGGGGAGAAGGAGAAAAAAGGGAAGATCTATATCTATGTTTTTAAAAAGTACTAGAGAGAAATATAGCAACTCATCAATAATATGGGGTAGAATTAGGGAAGATATTTTCTTCTAATGGATTAACTCTGCTTTCCAGAATGAATGTATATTACTTTGTTCTCATTTATAGGAAATTCTGTAATGCAAATGAGAACTATTTCTGGTGAACCTATTACACTTAAAAGTATGTTAAATAATGTTCACAGAGTTCAATTTATGAGTCAAAATCTTATTCCTTCAACAGGCAATGGTTTTATTATTCATTTATCTCCACCCACAGAATGTGGATGAATTAAGTAAGCTTCATGAACTTTTTACTTATAAATTCTGTATAATTTTAAATTCCAGTAACAGAGAATGTTTTAAAAACTTTTCCATGTACTTACCTTCTACTGGGAGATTTTTTTTCTGTAATTTTCATCAAACCAATATGGTTTGGTGTCCAAACCAATATGGACACCATATTGGTTCCTGAAAATAGATTTAAAAAAGAATCTACTGGCAATTTATTTGTTCTTTAAAAAGCAAAAACCAAAACGTCCATATTATAAAATCCTTCAAACATGCTTAAGCATTAAAAACTGCTCACTGAACCCTGTGACCATCACCACACTTTATATTTTGCTGTGCTGACTTCTTCTTTTTATAGATCAAATCAGGTATTATAATATTTGCTCTCTAAATAGTTTAACATGAATTTCTAAAAAATAAGGGCATCTTTTCAAATAATCACAAAACCAATTTTCCTCAAAAGACTACAATTAGAGGTGCCATTTCACCCTGCTCGGTATATACACAAAAGAATTAAAAGACTCATATCACAGTGACATATGTACACCCATGTTTACAGCAGCTCAGTTTGTGATTGCTAAATCTTGGAAACAATCAAAACGTCCATCAACTGGAGACTGGATAAAAAAGCTGTGGTTCTTCTACAGAATGGAGTATTACTCTGCCATAAAAAATGATAAGTTTGAATCATTTATACTAAAATAGACATACCTTGAGGATGTCCTTATAAGTGAAATAAATAGGTCTCAGATGTGTAAATATTATATCTTTTCTCTGGTATAAGAAAATAAAGATATATGAGTTCTAGAACGTATGTTATATATTGTGAAATAGAAAATACTCAAAGCGAAGTGGGGTGAAGGGAGAAAAATAATGTGATTATAACAAAAAAGAAAGGAAACAAAGTTTATGTATATAGGGGGTAGGGGTGGTAGGGTGGGTAGGGCTATGGGTAAAAATAAGAATTAAGTAGTGTCATATTCTGGTACAAGTTCTCATTGTTGAGTGCAATCATGGCATGTATATGTAATATACCAATAAAGATTTCAATTTTTAAAATAAAAAAGAAAGAAAGATGTCTTGTCTTTGACTCCTCTCAACCCAGAAGAAACATCACAGTTTCCCTTCTGGCCCAGAGAGGCCAAACGTTAATGTAGCTGGAAGAAAGCATGATTTTTGCCAGCTGTAACACCCAGAAAAGGAGTTAAAATGTGAAGCAACAGGAGGCCCATCTGATCACAGACGACGGAGTTAACAGAAAGTATTTTAAACTAATGATGGTTACAGCTAGCCAGATCTGGTTGAAGCAACCCATTAGGATCAAGCTGGGGAGTCTCGCTCCTTAAACATTCATTTATCTTAGAATACTCAACCCCCAAAGTACCCTATCTTTACATATCTCTGAGACTTCAGTAGACAATGGATTTTCTCCCAGCTGATTAACTATCTTTAGCTTTCTAGGCTATAAAAATGTTGTGTGTGTTCATTCAACTGCATTCTACACCCTTTCGTGTTGAACAACAGCAAAAAGAGATAAATATTAAGTGTAAGGGAAGGGATGTTGCTAGGGATATTTTTATAAAATGTAACCAAGAATGTCTCCCATTCTTAAGAATTCTTAAATGATGACAAAGGCCATCATCTGCTAATGTGAGCTGCTATTGCTTTGCTACACTGATTCCTGGCCAAGCCTAGGTCACACACTGACCCCTGAGGTCAGAGGTCAATTCTGTTTGATCCAGACCTAGATTTAAGAGTGATGAAAAGAGCAGTCCCCAGGGAAAATCAGAACCCAGCCTCCAGCAGGAGGGAGGATTCAGAAAAATTAACAGATGGGCATCCACAGAATCAGGGCTAAGTGAAATCAGGGTCTACATGCATAGAGAAGAGATTGTCAAGGGTGTCTCATCTTTCTGTTCAGTGCTTACGTCTCTAACGCCTTTCTTCCAACGGTTTTCCACTCTCCCAAGACTCAGTCCATTGGGCAAGCTTGTTACTATATCTCCTCTCCCATGCAGGAGAATCCCCTTCTCCAATGTATGCATTCTTCTACAGTCCTTAATGCGAGAGTTATTTGGGGTCCTTATTCCTGGAAACACATCTTTGTTCTGCTATCCTGGGTGTGGGTCCAGCTTATGTGTGGAAAAGCATGCTCTTCATGATTTAGTTCTTTAGGACATTGGGCAGCAACATAAGAAATATTTAATTTTTCATGAAGGATGACATGGAAGCAAGCAGTCTTTAAATCACAAACCAGACCTACTAGAAGTAAAAAGAAATCCCTGCCTGTGCTTCCCCAGAAGAGTGAGGCTGCTCAGCTCTGCCTTGTGCTTCTTGCCTTCTCTCCCTGTTCAGCAAGCAGCTCAGAAACAAAATAAGACAACACCACAGTTCCCCTGGCTCTCCCAAAATCTCCTAGGGTTTGCAGTGAGGGCCACATGCAAGATGTGCAACCCAGGCAAACTGGCAAAAGAGATGTTACAGGATAGTAGAACAAGCAATGTTTGTTAAAGAAATCATGTTTATACAAAATGTTTAAGGAAACATCCCTTTCCACTTTGGAGATACTGCTAATCCATCACCATGACACTAATGTTGCTAGAAGCAAATCCGTCAGGCAGTGACCATTACTTTTTAATAGACCATTCCATTTTCAGCAATCACACTAACAAATCCAGGAGAGCCTTGCAGAAGATGCAAGCTTGCAAACGCTTCACAAAAGCTGCCTTGCACTGGTAAGGAGCTTGCTCACAGGTATTCTAGATGCAGAACAGGAGGGCAGGGTTGAGGGAACATCAAATGTGCAAATTCTTTCAGAAGCTGGCTGTGTGATGCCTGCATACGCAGTGCCCAGTTTGCCTGTATTTTTCTGAAAGCTACACTCATTTTCTCCAGAAAACCTCTGTTCAAGGACTGGATGTATGACCTGTGGTTTCAGATTACATAAGATGCTGAAGCACATGATCTGCATCACATAGAGCAGAGTGTGAGTTTCAAACTGTCTACCAAAGGGTACTAAGAGAGCTTTCTTAAAATCATTCCTTAAGTCTCTGAGTCATTGATGACTACATCAGAACACAATTCATTCACTCCTTCGATGAGTACCTTTTAGGTAACAGGAACTTTCCCTGCTGTTACGGAATATGAATATTTACAAGTCATGGTCCCTGCTCGCTCTCAAATCAGAGGAAAAGACACACTGGCCACATCACACATCAGGACTGATTCATGCAAAGCTGGAAAGGAGAGTAAGGGGCTATGGCTCATAAACATACAAGTGGTTTGAGAAAGTATACAGTGGAGAAAAACTTAGAAAAAATTTTGGATCTTGTTCTTGAAGGGAAAGCTGAAAGTTATTCTGTTATGATTGTTGTTATTATTAGTATTTTCTTTTGTTGTCTAATTTCAAAAGGAATGCAATACACTTAAGCTATAGAAAAATAACAAAAGCCCACCACTGAGTATAACTATCGTTGGTTTTCCTGTTTTTTAAAGAATATTATTTTCTTTTGCAAAATGCAAAATTCTTACCTCCTGATTTCATTGTAACTTGCTTAATATACCTTCTGAATTATCTATGTGCATGTGCACATACATAATATAACACTCACCAGCAACTTACTAGATAGTTTGTCAGCTAAAAATTCAGGTAACATGAGGAATCATCAAATATAATAAAAGCAATGTATGAAAAAAATCTTTTAACTTAAGGCCATGTGTCTTGGCTTGCCAGAGTTGATGCAAAGCTTTAACTTCAGGCATCCTGTGAAGGGAAGCATTCTTACTAAGGCTGTGCTCCTAGCATGTTGTGTATGAGCACTGATCTCAGACTCTTTTTTTTTCTTGAGACAGGGTCTCACTTGTTCAGACTGGTCCTGAACTCAGCCTCGAACTCACAGCAATCCTTCTGCTTCTGCCTGGAATTAAAAGCATGAGTCACCACACCTGGCTTTGTTGTATGTGGTTACCCGGATGAACCCGGGATATTGTGCTTGTAAGGCAGGCGCCAGAACCACTGAGCTAAATCCCTGACCCTGATCTCAGATTCTTTAACGTGCAGGAAGAATTTAGATATGCTCATAGAATAATTTGAATCTGAAAGTCTTCCACACATGTATAATTTTTATTTATTTATTTATTTATTTTTAAGGCAAGTTCTGTCTGTGTAGATGAGGCTGGCTGTCCCTCACTATGTAGTTGAGGATGGTCTCAAACTCATGGTGACCCTCCTGCCTCTGCCTTCCAAGTGTTAGGATTAAAAGCGTGCACCACCATGCCCAGTTTACAAGTGTATAATTCTTTTCTGGTCCTTTAATTCCCTCATGCATCTAATTCCATCGCATTTTCCAGTAACAGCCATTTATCTCGTCTTCTCAGTGTTCAGTGGTACCTTTGTAGAAAGATCAGCTCCTCCATGTTCCCTCTCGTATGTCCTCTGCTGCCACAGTACTAGAGACACATTGGCATATAATCATATTAGGCAGTACAACGAGCTGTCTGCATATCTGGGAGCACATGACTCAGCCAGCTAAAGCAGAGTGCAAGGCACCGCAGCCAAAACATTCAGACTCTGAGGACTTAAGTCAGCAGCTGTTGTTATATATGAAATCTCTGGGGTCCAGCAAGAGGGTTAAAGATAACTTCTACTATACATGACAAATTTATTTCTATATCCTTGTACTAGTTTACTTGTTCTGTAACAAATTATCAAGATCAATAGCTTAATAAAACAACACTCACATTCCCTGGTCCTTTAGAGCAGAAGTCCCGGTGAGATTCCATGCCTAGCATCTATATCAGTCACCTTCCTGCCGCTGAGACAAAACACCTGGAACTCATAACTTAAAGAAGTGGAAGTTTGCTTTGGCCCATGGATTTAACAGAGTTCAGTAACATGATGGAAGGGCCGGGTGGAAGAAAGCTGCTTACCACACGGCAAACAGGAAGTAGAGGAGGAAGAGAAGAGCAGGGAAGAAGATACACCCTGCAAAGACACATCCTAACGACATACTTCTCCGAACCTTTGCACGGAATATTATACAGATATTAACATTTTTAACTATGAAGAATATAATGAAATACTGAAAAATGTATATGATACTTTAAAAGCAAAATACCTGAACATGGTGACTGACACATACCTCTGGGAGGCTGAGGCAAGAGGATTACATGTTTGATTCCAGCTTGTACACTTAGCAACTCAGTAAGACTCTGTCTTAAAATTTAAAAACAATTAAATTAAAAATAGCTGGGGTCATACCTCTGTGTGAAGACAATGACTTCAATCCCCAGAACTCTAATAACTCAATCAATCAATCAATCAGTCAATCAATAACAAGTGAAAATTTAATATGACTACTGTGTAAAAATACATCTAGACAAAGAGATTTGGGAAGGAACTTGAAAAATGAAATCTGATTCAGGGTGTGAATGAATTGTTTCTTTCACTTTGATTCATATTAATAGCACTATAGGTTATTTTTGTTATAAATAATAATGATAGTAAGCTTTAAAAAAGTCATATATGAACTCCCGAAAGTTCCAACCACTGTGAATGTCACTGCACTCTCACTGATTTTAAAAGGACCAGAGGCAGTTAATCAAACAAAATATGGATAACAAGTCGGGGCCAGTGTAAAATGAGCTCTCACCTCTGAGTCTAATTCTTGAAGCAGGCTGACAAAAGGAAAGCACCAGTATATTTCCTTCTGTGCCTTTTCCATTTTATTTTAAGGAAATAAGTGCATGTAGTATTGAAAATTGTGTTCTCTGGTGTGTGAAGCGATGAAGAATGTGAGGAGGTAAAGGGACTTAGAACAATTCACAAGTCCTGGAAGGAGGAAACCACACTCTTTGCCAGCACGTGATGCCGGGCAGAGGGCCCCTTAGTCAGATCTCTTATTTAGGCTGCAGAATTATTAATTAAAAGTGACTTTGTTCTTCACTCCTCATGTGGTAATTCTGATTTAAAATATCCCTTAAACAAATTCATATATTTAACCTGAACTGGAAAGATATTACATTGAACTGCTGGAAAATGGTCTTAAAACCAAACAAACCAGGAGTCATAGCTCTTGGCCAAAAGCTGAAAGAGACTGACCAGTCCCTCCTAGCAGACAGATTTCATTACTGGCACATGTACAACAGTAGCTACCTGTCCCGCCTGCAGAAGAAAACTGTTTTCATTCTGCTCTGCCAGGAGTTGGCTCTTCCCCCTAATAGCACTGGCCTGCAGTGTTCTGAGTGTGCAGTCCAGGCACCCACAGAGAACGTCACTGTGGAAGCAAGGTGGAAATCACCAGGAAGGTGCAGGATTGATCGGGGGCATTGACCTGCCTTACCTCTCTTGGCTTCTAACTCCCTCTGGTTTCAGCTTCATCAGAGAAACAAGCATTGTGAGGAAGCAGTTCTACTACTGTCTCTTAAATTCCTCCATTAGTCAGCACCACCCGGGATAAATTCATGCCTCTCAGCTCTAGGGGATCCACTGCAAATCCTTTAAATTGTCATATTATCCTCTCATTTGTTTCTGTGTTAGCAAAGCAAATGATTAAAAATTAAACTTTCATTTAGAAGCATAATTATTTTAGAGGATGTCAAGGCTTCGTGTTAAACAAATTTAACTCAGCAAATAAAATGAGGATTTGAAATTTCGATCGGACAGTTAATGAAATAACCATAATTTGGTTAGGTGAATTCACCCACGGTGTCTTATTTATCTAACCAGATTTCTTTTCCTGTTTATTTTTTTTTCAAGTATATAGTTGCATTATTTATCCCTTC
>PVIR01033145.1:0-18108 GCA_004026965.1 Petromus typicus | reverse complement strand
TTTATACTCACAGTGAAATCATACAAAATGTTCATGATAATAATGTAGATTACAGTGAAAAATTGAAGTTCATACAATGTTAATCAAAAGAGAACTGACTAAACTAATGTTAAATAAACTCTAGCAGAAGTGATAGCTTTGGACTGGACACCTGAGCTGGGCCCAGCAGACAAATCAGCACACAGCTCAGTCGCAGTCACTGAACTTGGTCTCTGGGCAGGGGGCCCTGTGGACAGTGAAGGTCACACCGGCTGGAACAAACTGATTGACTAAGCAGTGGCTGTTGCTGCGCAGAAAACAATAGCTGCTGTTTTCTCTGCCTCACTTCCCTTTTTCTGTAAATGTTGCCTCACAATGTTATCTAGAATTCTCTGTAGGTTCTGTGGTGCTAGGAGCTGCCTGATTTGTGGATTATTTTTGTTTTGTTTGCTAAAATGGACTCAAATTTAATTTGCCTATGGCATTTCCTTTTTAACACCAGTTATGGTAGGTGCACTATAAATGATGATTTAAGGGATGCTTTATTTATTGATAGGGAAAAATATCATATCTTTGAAATTTATTAAAACAGCTCTAAATAATTTCTAAGAAAATGTTTTATATGAGTGTGAGTTATTTGTATGAAAGATTTTAGAGCAATTCCTATTTCCTTCTTTATTTTTCCCTGATATATGAATGTTTTATAAGCACAGAATATTTTCATGAAAACAACAAAGTTATTTTCAGGGTGGGAAAATATATAGTAAAACAGAAGTAGATTCGTTCTTTCCGTATAAA
Source organism: Petromus typicus (assembly GCA_004026965.1). Taxonomy (NCBI): domain Eukaryota; kingdom Metazoa; phylum Chordata; class Mammalia; order Rodentia; family Petromuridae; genus Petromus; species Petromus typicus. Next base: position 17,331 of record PVIR01033145.1, on the reverse strand, counting down.
TAGATTTTGATTGGCAGGAGGGATCAGGGCAAAAAACAAAACAGCAAATCCTCAAGGAAAACAATGTCTGAATATTTCATTATTACTCTGATAATGAAATAAATATATGTCAAGAAAGCAAAGAGGACTCTTCTTAATCAAACCCAGCACCATTCCCTGCTCCAGGCCGGGGCTCCATCAGCAGGGCGAGAGTGGACTGGCCCAGCCGGTGCTCACTGCTCACCAGCCCTCATTCCCGCGCAGGGAGATCAGTCCAACCACCTGGTCCAGGGACCCCAGCTGAGGCTATGGAAAGGAATCACCCTAAGCATCTCCTTACAGGTCAGTCTTTATAACGTTGTGTTTTGTACTACTATGTTTTAACTTTTTAGTTTCCTAAGGTGATTCACAAGTCTCGATTATATCTATGACTCAAATAAGCATGAAAAAAAAATACACAGCTACCATATGAGAAGGTGGATGGAATCAAATAGGGACCTATTTCAGCAAAAGAGGAAGCAGCTTCCCAAATACAGAAGGGTGAATGACACTTTTACCCAAATTGAAATCTACTGGGGTATGTGTGTCTGTGTGTGCCCGTGTGTATGAACAGTACCAAATACAGTCAACTCTGTAGCTGTTGTCATTCAAGCAGTGTGGGGTGTGTGCCACCCCCAGTAGGTGGATCTCCTTATCAGCCGAGCGGTTAGAGCTCACTTCTGGTACGAAGGGTCCTTGTGTTTCTGACTTAAATTATTAGTTCCATAGTACAGTATTTGCTTTTCACTAATTATGTCATACTTCCCATACTGAAATTCAGTTCTTTAATTTGAGGATCAATGACTATATAAATTAACCATCTGATAGCTAGAAGGGCACCGAGAAGGAGTTTAATTTTTTTGAGATAGGGTTTTAATATATAGTTTAGACTGACTTTGAACTTGCTATGTAGCCCAGACTGACCTCAGACTTGCAGCAACCCACTTGCCTCAATTTCTTGAGTGCTGGGATTACAGACAGGTGTGCACCACCATGCCTGGTGACAGAGGAGAGGTTCTAAGGTTAAGAGGGGCACGTCTGAGGAGGCCAGCTGGTCTCCACATACTGACATGCTGAAGTAAACAAGGGCAATGATGGGAAACTGTAACAAGAGTCACTACAAGTCACAGACAACTTCTACATAATTTAGGGTGGTATTCTTTACTAATTTATCATTTATTTTACATGCCTTACTCTGTTCCCTAAAAGACTTTTGTGACTGTTCTTTCCTGTTTTTATTTTTTAAACAAAGCCACATCCTTCCCATTTAGAAGTTTCTTCCCAACGGGAGCTTACAATGCTTGACACTTAAAAACTTTCTTTTCTACACTGATAGGTGCACATTAATAAATATAGCATTAAAAACTTTATTTTTTAAGGGTTTTTGTTTTGTTTTTTAGTTCTTTGACACAGGATCTCTCTTTATAATTCAGACTGGCCCTGAGCTTACTATGTAGCCCAGGCAAGACTCAGACTCTTGGCAGTCCCCCTGCCTCTGCCTCCTGCGTGCTGGGATTACAGGTGTGAGCCACCACACCAATATTTTAATAATGGGCACAAATGACCACTGATTGCTTTCACTGATAAAGCCTTGTTAAAAATTTAGCTTTTCTCTATTGAAGACAAGATGATCAGGCGGTTCACATATCCCTGTTTGCCTGAGGAGATCCTGGTCTGTACCTACTAACCCAGCATCGTTAATAGTGTTCCGGGCACTCTCAGAAGTGTGCTGGTTTGGACAATACATAATGATCTACTGACCAGCCACCACTGAGGGCCTTCCCAGTAAATATAAAACTATATAAAAATAATTTGGCTTAGTGTAAATAAACCCTTGGCAAAGACAACTGCAAAGTACAAAGTTAAGATTACATTGTTAACTACTGGCTATTTCATAAGACAATCTCCCCATAAATTTAAATCAACTCTGCCCTCTGCTGTCTTCTGACAGTATTATGACACTCCTCATTGAAGCTGCCTGTTAATCCCCTGGATTACTTTAGAATGGCTGTTCTTAACTTGCCTACAGCTACATTAGCTTTTAAAAGTCCCCACTGCCCAAGTTGCACCCACATCAATTGAAGCAGAGTCTCCGGGGCTGAGGTCTAAGCATCAGTGTTTAAAAGCCCTCCTGTTGGTCCCAGTGCAATCAAGGTTAAGCACTATTGTTGGGATGTCAGATCAATTAGTCTACTGTCGTTTGATTTTGTTTTTAGTTCATGGCCCAGATTATACTGTACTCACATCATATCTGTATAAACTTTGAAGATTTGAAGAAAAAGATGAGTATAGCAGGATAATCTACATCACTACTAGGAAAATGGCATTTAAAAAACCTCTCTAAAGGACCGTGTTTTCCTTGGGTATAAAAATACTTTTCTACTAATAGTGATGATGCAAACAGTACCTACTCAAACATTAGTCCATTCAGCCACCAGCACTGATGTCAAAGCTCAGCCCAAATTCACTGCTGAGCAAGCTCCGGGATCGCCAAGGAAGTCAGACCAGAAGATGGGGGCAGGTGAGGTAGAGTCCATTGCCCTAAACAGAAGCTTCCTTTTTCTTACTGTGTAGACTCGTTAATGGAGTTTATCATATGGAAAACTGCTGATGTGAAAGCCAAGGAAATCTGCTGAAGTGGAAGTTGTACTAATTAGTACATTAACTACAGTAAGTCACTAGGGAGAAGGAAGTGTCAAAGAGAGTCAGAGAAAGACACAGAAAAGTCATTAATAACCATCGAGGGAGAGAGGGCACTTTTACAGAGACCTAAGAAACAAGTTCTTGACATGAGCCCAAAGTTTGCTTCCCTCTCCTTTTTTTCTAAAGTTCACCAGTGAGAATTGATGGATCCAGTGGTGGAGACTGGTCCAGTTAGAAGAGCAAGCCACAGCCTCTTTTCAAAATAGCCATGGATTTTTTTTTCTTTGAAATAGGATATTATGATGTTGCTTAGAGTGGTTTAGAAGTCATAGACATAAGCAGTCCTCCTGCTTCAGTCTCCAGAGCAGGACGCCAACATGTGCCACAGTGCTAGGCTCTCATCAGGGAATTTTTTTAAAAAGTATTAAATGAGCAAGGAGTGGTGGATTTACCACCTGTAATCCCAGCCCTCAGGAAACTGACACAAGAGGATTGCTCTGAGTTCAAAGAAAACCTAGGCTACATAGTGAGACCTTGTCTCAAAAAATATATATGTATAGATATCCGTATCTATAGATATATATATTTATGTCACCTTGTACATGCCATAGTACTAGACCCTTAGAGGGATCGGAGATGAGGATTATCTTGTTCTCAGGCTGTATCCACTCCAGCAGCATAAGACAGAGTATACAAACAATTGTAATATAAGACATAACTTTCCAAATACTTATTTTGGGTAAAACTTCAGACAAGGTTACTTTTTTCCTTTGAGAAGGACTCTCACTGCATATAGTTCAGGTTGGCCTCAAACTCAGTATATAGCCCCAGGCTGGCTTAGGTCTTGCCGTGATCCTCCTGTTTCAGGCATGAGCCACGGAGCCTGGCTCACAAGGTCACATTTACTATTTTCATAGGGAAATTCAGTTGGCTACCCCAAAGTAACCCCATCTTTTTGATGCCTGTAAATCAGTTTAACATAAGAAAACTGTAGAAATAAAGACACACAAGTTAAACCAAAGCCATATTTAAAACCCAGGGGAAGGCCAGAGATTTAGCTAGTGGTTCCAGCTTCAGCCTTGCATGTGTAAGGTCTCAAGTTCGATCCCTGGGAACCACAGACAATAATGCCAGGCATGGTGACTCAGGCCCATCAACAATCAGTACCACATGGCACAGTGCCGAGCGTGGTGGCTCACGCCTGTAATCTCAGCACTTGGGAGGCAGAGGCAGGAGGATTGCTGTGAGTTCAAGGCTTACCTGGGCTACATAATGAGCTCAGAGCCAGCCTGAACTACAAAGTGAGACCCTGTCTCAAAAACGAACAAACAAAACCCAGGTGAGAAACCTGTACCTAACTCAGGTGACGATGGGCATCCATGGAAGGAAGGGCATCCAGCACACAAATAGGGTCAGAACTGTGCTTCAGGAGGGTAAGTCTGGCGGTGTCAGGGGTGCAGGATATTAGAGAGGCAGCGACAGAGACAGACCACTGCAGCCTTCTAGGGAGAAGCCTTTGGGGCGCGAACAAAGCGGGTGGCCAAAAAAGCAGGGTGTGGGATGCAGATGGCTTAGAACATTCTAAAATAAAAACCAAAACGCCAGCAAACTCCTCAGTGTTTATGTACTTCTCTTGAGCTGCAAGGGATCAAATGTAGGGGCTCATACATGCCAGGCAAGCTCCCCACAGTGAGTTCTCAGGACCCCCCGGCCTGCCTTCTCCTAAACTGCATGTCTGCCCCAACCACAGATACATGTGGTTCCTGCCTGTACAGTAAGGGGCTCCAGTCTGGGTGTGATGGCCCAGGCCTTTAATTTCAGCACCCTGGGAGGCCGAGGCAGGAGACTGCAAGTTCCAGCCCAGCCTGGGGAATTTAGCAATCTGGTGAGAGCCTGTCTAAAAATAAAAACAGGTGGGGAATGTAACTCATTGCAAAGTTCCCGCGTTTAATCCTAAGTACAGAAAAAGGGGGCTGGAGGGCTCCAGCTACATGAAGGAGGCTGGGTTTATTTTAGTCATCTCTTGATGACTCCCTGTTGAATCCTTCATCAATCTTTTTCCTATCTGTGTTTTCCTCCTTTCTTGCTGTAGAAAGCTTCTTGGAATTTAAAGAAAAGTCCTGTGAAGAATCTGAAAACTTAGAATTTATTCTAACCAAATAAAACGTTATCTACATTTCAACACAGAGTATACCGTATCTTCAAAAACAAAACCCTTAACCCTGAGTATCCCTGGAAATTTTACCTCTTTTCTTTTCTTTTGACAGGCATGTGCCACCGTCCTGAGACTAATCTTAATTTTTCTCCCTTCACTGCCCAGTTTCTCTCAAGATCACTCTCACTGTTTCCCTTTTCCCATCACCTACTCATCTGTTAAAACTTTAGGACACAGAACCCACCTGTACAACTACACAGGCCCCGGTGTCGTCCTCACCAGCTAAAACACGACTTTTTCCTCTCTGTCCTCCTTGACCTTGTTCTAGCCTTTGGTTCTGCAGATCGGCCTCTCCCGCTTTCTCCCCCTTGCCTCCAGATTCCACACTGCCCAGTCTCCTTTCACCTCTGCTCTCTGCACTCACTGCAAGCTGGATTCTTTCCTGTTTTATGAAATATCATTGCAGCCTGAGAAGTCGCCCTGGGTGCTCTGCTCTCTGTTCGTGATTTGAAGAATACCTTCGCCTTCGGTGTCCCACGGAAAGCTGTCCTTCACATCTCTAGCTGTGACCCGCCATCATAGCTTTAACCTAGCAGTTTTTCTGACCTTTCTAGAGAGATGTGGCTATCTCACCGTGTGAGGAGCAGCGCTCATCTTTCCTGCTAAAGTTGACTCCTCAACTCTCATAGTACCGATATCATCAATTTATTGGTCTTGGATTCTCCAGTCATCTTCGCACCTGTCTGGGCTGGAGGGCTGATAGGAAGCCCAGTGAGTGAGGTTCCCAAAGAAAAGAACCCACATGGAGCAGAGATTACAAAGAAGCAGGAACCAGGGGACCAGGGAGTTAGCTCAGTGGTTCCAGCGCCTGTCTTGCAAGCGCAAGGACCCGGGTTCGATCCCTGGTAACCACATACCACGCTGGGCATGGAGACTCACCCCAGCAGCAGTCAGTACCACATACCACAGTGCCGGGCGTGGTGGCTCACGCCTGTCATCCCAGCACTCGGGAGGCAGAGGCAGGAGGATTGCTGTGATGTGAGTTGGGGCTGAGCTCAGGGCCAGCCTGAACTACAAAGCTGAGAGCCTGTCTCAAAAAAAAAAAAAAAAAAGAAGCAGGAACCAGCTTTAGTTGCTGGCATCGGGTCAGCTCAGAGCGCGAGAGCTGGAGACGCAGCTGCAGAGCCCTAGAGCTGAGCGTCTCTATCATTTTTTGCTGAGACACAGTCAGAGAAAACAGCCCTAAGGTACATGCATGGCCATCCATACTGATTGGGTACGTGCATGGCCGTCCATATTGATTCACTGTTATTGTAATGGCTCCATCATATGCCTGCACTAAACGACAGACCTGTGTCCTCAAGCTCTCTCTGGAGTCCTCAGAGGCCCGGGTTTTGACACATCCCACAGCGACCTCCACCACCTCAGCTCCCAAATAAAACTCTCTCTCTCTCTCTCTCTCTTTCTGTTTTTTCATCTCTCTCCAGTGCTGGAGACTGAAGCAGGGGTCTTGTGCTTTCTAGGCATGAGCTATAGCCCAGCCCAGATATCCTGGGTTACTCCTGGCCATTTTCTGTCTTTGCATAGTTGGCTCATGGGAAACTCTCAGTCCTGCTTTTCCGCCTCACAAGTCTTCCCTTCAGAACCTCGCTCTGTGCCACTGCTGTGCCTCAGTCTCACCAGTCTCTCTTCGGCATTTCCAGCATTTTTAACACTTCTGCTTTCTGTTCCTTTCAACACATTGAACTTGTAGATATTACATTTTGTTGTAGGCATCATTTCTTCCTTAATCTCTTCAATTAGATTCCTATCATCTAAAGGTGAAAACTTAAATTTCCTTATGTGACATTTACTATCCTCCACTGTCTAATCTGGGCTGATTTCTGTTCTTACATATGTTCTCTTCTCCAGCTAAAGTAATTTTCTAATGGTCCCCCAAGTATGTCCTACCCTTAGAACTGACACTTCCATAATCCAGAGTGTGTCATTCAGAGAGAAAAGCTGTCTCTGTCCCCTGCATTGTGTCTTAGCTGGCTTCATTCCCATGTCTATATTGGCATGTGTGTGTTTTGGGTGCTAATGGTACTGGGTTTTGTTTGTCTGTGTTTGTTTTTGCAACCCTGGGTTGTTCTGTTGGGGGTTTTGTTTTGTTTTGAGACAAGGTCTCACTGAATTGTTCAACTGCCAGGCTGGTTTCTAAATTTCAGTCTTCCTCCACCTCCCAAAGTGCTGGGACTATAGGTCATACCTGGCAGTATCTGTGCTCTTGATATCTCCTTGTAGCCTTCTTCTATGTCTAACTTTTCCTGCAAGGTGTGGCTCAAACTCCACCAGCCCCATGAATTCTCTACCAATTGCCTTAGCCATTGATAACCACTCTCTCCCTCACTCCCAGATTACCAGTCTATATATATAAAGAGTGTATAATGTGTCCCCCAAGTTGTAATGCTTGAGTGTGGGAAGGGGCACAGTTACTCTGGATTGTAAGCTGGGCATGAACTTGGACAGTCCAGGACAAACTGGTAGTGACACACAGTATTTACATGGCACTCAATGTGTTTTTTATCTTTATCATGTGAATGTACACACCCCGTCTCATCAAGATAGTAACCACCCAAGGGTGCATCATTTATTCCCACCCAGCCAGTGTCTTATGCTCATCATACACTGAAGTCTACTTGTTCATCGTGATGATAACTTTAATATTTAGTAATGAAATACGGGTTTGGAGTGAACTTTCAAAAGCAGTAAATTCACTACAGGATTATCATTTGGTGGGAAGTCAGAAAAACCCTGTGTCCTCAGAAACAGTTATTATCATAAAAATATTCTCCAGATTTTGTGAGCTTTGGGTTGTGGGCAATGATACATAGTCTGCCTGTGGCCTTGTTACTTAGTAATGTCTGCAGGCTCTATCTCAACAGCACCTTCTTTCCCAGCCCCAACCAGGGAGTTTATGTAAATTACATTGAAATAAAACTACATCAAAGCAAGTACTGCTCCGGTTAATTAACCTGAAGCTAAATTTTGGGAAGTTTTAGTTTAATTGACGTATTTTGCTTAATTGCCACCTGGCACCAGTCCAGCATGACAGTGTCCCTACTAAACTACTAACAATGAAAGGAGGAAAAGGAAGTCCTAAGAATAGAAAAGATGCTAGACCTGGTGGCTCACTCCTGCAATCCCAGCACTCAGGGGTCTGAGGCAGGACTGCTTCAAATTCAAATGTAGCCTGGGATATGTAGTGAGTTCACAGCCAGCCTGAAAAACATAATGAGACTCTGTCTACCTCTGCCCCTCAAAAGACTGCAGACAGTGAAGACAGATTAGTTTTTTTTTTTTTGAGACAGGGTCTCCCTTTTGTGGTTCAGGCTGGCCCTGAGCTCAGCCTCCAACTCACATCACAGCAATCCTCCTGCCTCTGCCTCCCGAGTGCTGGGATTTCAGGCGTGAGCCACCACGCCTGGCACTGTGGTATGTGGTACTGATTGCTGTGGGGCGTGACTCTCCACGCCCAGTATGGTATGTGGTTACCAGGGATCGAACCTGGGTCCTTGCACTTGCAAGACACGCGCCGGAACCACTGAGCTAAATCCCCGGCTCTAGATTAGATTTTGAAAATAAATGAAAAAACATACTGAAACTTGGAAGCCATGTGGGAGAGAAATAAGGAGGACAGAACTGTTTCTCTGGAGTAAATATTTGACATAATAATGATGCTAAAGGCACCAGGGCAGAATTGAAGAGGGGTGGGGCTGTGCGCCAACAGTGAGGTGCTCCTGGAAGAAAAATCAACAGTGTAGGCCTTACAGAAAACTTTCTGACACCTAAGTGCCTGGGCATTGACCCTATCCATCTGTTTTTACATGGGCTAATAATAAAAAGATGTTTAACTACTCCAAAATTTGATTGTCCGCGAGATTTCACCGGGAAACACTTTGCCTGACATTTTTGTTTCCATGGAATACCCGCTCATGTTATCAGCTGTCTCAGTACATACAATAATCTATTCATAGGTCCTCTAAATATTCTTCAGAATTTGATAAAAAGCTCCTTGGAGAGATGACTCCCTAATTTCTTACTTCGAGGACCTTTATAAATTTTCTTCTCACGCAGTACTATGGACTGAATCGAGGGCCTTCACACTGAGCTACAATCCCAAAACCCTTCCTTGTTTTGAACCTAAATAAAGCCATGATCTGCACTGGAAAGTTGAAGCTAGGAACAGGAAACCTCAGGATGAGGCCCCTAGCAACATAACCAATTTCCGCTGTGACTTACCGTTTAAGGAGTCTGCTACCTTTCAACAGTACCATACTGAAGGCCGAACTTCCAGCACAGGAACTTTCTTTCTCTTGTGCAGGGGGCTGAACTCAGGGCCTCCTTGCACATGCTAAACAAGCACCTGACCACTGTTGTCACCCGTGCTACACATGAACTTCTTGGAGTCACACTCCAAGCACATCCAAAATCATACCATCATAGATCGAACGATCTAGAAAAGAGAAACACAAAATAGTGTACAGAACAAGCTGAAGTCAAGAAAGTGTTGTTAACCTTCCAGGAATGAGGTGACACACTGAGTTCTCAGATCTTCCCTTGACAGCGAGGAGTGTTAAACCAATGAGGCAGGGTATCCTGCTCCCATGGTCGTGGGCAGAGTCCTCCTTCTGGGGAATGATGAAACAGGACTTAGCCATAAACACTTGGTGATTTATTGCAGAATAAGACATGGGATTTAAAATTTTGCAAAAATGTCTACTACAAGGAAACATTTTTTGTGGTTATTTTTCTTCTGAAACATGAAAAGCTTTTGAAAGCAAGGGTAGCGTGAACAGAGCGAGGTGTACATGTGTCAGGAAGGGTGGCTTCTTTTGGCTTTTTGGCATGTGGTGGGGGTATGTGAGACTGTGTTCAGCTTTTGTAACCAACCAAAAAATCTTCCCTGGGAGGATGAGAGCCTCTTCCTTCAACCCGTTCTTTCCTCACTCCTGGTCCCCCTGGCAGTCACTCCTTTTGCAGTTAGTGTGCGTGTTTTTTGGTGTGCCTTTACAATCGTTAATGAATTTAAGTGGTAAGAATCATTTTGGATTAAATAAGCATCCAATGAAGAGATTTTTACACACAGGATAGACTTGTGCCCTGTTTGGGTGAAAATTGGATTTTTCTCCATGAGAGTTCTAGGAATATTGTGAAAACATGCAGTACTCTCCTATGATGAGGAGGCTCACCAGCTTCACGGGGCTTCATGCGTCCTCTTGGGCAAGTGAAGACTGAGGCTGCTGCTGTCTTCCCGAGTCGGTCTCACTGTATCGTGTGCACAGACCCTGCGGTGGAGCGAGCAGAACTCGACTGGTGTGAGACTGGCGCTCCCTCTGGCTTCGGGGGAGCTAATTCCTGATTACTTTTATGGCCGGACTAGCTGGATACTTTCATAACAACTGCACACTATTAAGAGATGAAGATGTGAGTGGCTCCCTGTTGATGGATGTGTTCTGTATGTGATAAAATTTATGAAGTGGTGAAGTCTTGATGAGATGAAGATCACTGGGCTCAGACTTCATTTTATCTGTTTCATATCATCACTAAGCACATTATCAATAAACTATTAACTGACAGCACAACATATGTGACACAACATATTTTCTACTGAATTCACGAACATTCTTCCCTTTATTTTTCGTTTTTAGTTTTTTCACACAAAGTTTCAATGTGTAGCTCATGTTAGTCTTCAACTCACTATGTAGTCCAGATTGACCTGGAACTTGAGGCAATCCTCCTGCCTCAGCCTCCCAGGTGTTGGAATTATAGCACTCACCACTTCAGTTTTTCTTTTTTTTTTTTTAATGAAGTTTAACATTATAACTTTTCTCCTGGAAGAATTCTCCAGGGCTTGATTTTTGTAGGAATTTTAACTGTAAAATACAGACTTATCTTGGGTCTCTTCATGAAAATGAAAAACAAAATTGCTAGTGTTGTTTATTTAATTATCCTTTTAAGGATATAAGCCAATGGCATTTTCAACTAGATCTGACATTTCAATTATGGGTAAAAATAACCAATTAATAGAAATGCTGTAAAACAGATCTGGGTTATACATATGATAAAATATCAATTTACTGGAAGTTTGAATCAGTTATGTTAGTGTATAATATTAATAAAAATATCAGTGATTCTTGTGTAAAATTATGTAGTATTGAATGTCAAGCCTGTGAATTTTTGTCCTGTAACTTTAAGTAGATTTATGATAATGTTCACAAGCTGTCAACACAGCATAAGTACTTTGTGAACTAGAGTTTTCTGGTTAAATATTACATGCTGTAGGAAGTATTGAACACTATCCATATGTCACACCTTATGGCGCTATTTTGAGTCGCACTTAAGTGGTGGCTGTGCATTGGCTAAGAAGAGATTGAATGGTGTCACTATGGAGACACTGATACCCGGTCTTCACTGAAGACGGGTTGTTTGCTCTGTGTCGGGAGGCCGAGTAGGAGTTCAGTGGGCAGAGAAAAGGCCATAATGGGCAGAGGAAAAAGCACACTAAAAGCTAGAAGTAAGGCTTGTCAGAAGTTGGGGTGATTAGGGTCATGACAAACCTGTTTAGACTAGAAACTATGAAGAAAAGGAAAAAACAGCATGGGTGGAGACAGCGGCACTTACCTGGAGACACAGGGGAAGACTTTGAGACCGGGGACGTGGTTCAGTGGTGTAGCACCTGCCTGGAAATACAAGGTCCCAAGATTGATCCCACAAAAACCAATAGCAACAAAGCCAGTGCAGTGGTGAGGATTTTGGTCTCCATTCTGAGGGAACAGGAAATTGTGGGGGCTTTAAGCTTGTGACATGATGAAATTGATAGTAACTGTTACATTCTGGCACTATCTACTGTGGTCAGTTAAAATCCCTACACTCCCGCTAGTTCTCAAAGAAAGTTTTGGAAGGAGAAAGAAATGAAGCAACCAGAAGCAGGGTTAGGAAGCTGTGATTAGTTGTAAGACTGAAGTAGCACTTACAAAGAAAGCTCTCTGCTTCTGCATTCTCTTCCCAAGTCTGCTTCCAGGAAGAGCCTGGTGTTAGCTCTCTATATATCCTATTGACTCCCTCTGCTACTCAAGAGGCTCACGACAACCTTTCCAGTGATCAAGACCACCTGTACAAAACCACCAATGTTCTCACCACCCTAACCCAATTCAGCCAGACAGGTTTTCACATCCAATAGTCACTACCAGATTCCTTTCCTAATTATTAGAGTTATTTCTAACATCCTTGGATCACAGGAAGATACTATACATCTAAAACACTTGTGAATCACTTTGTAAAGTGGCCCTGTGTGAGAAGCACAGTTATTTCATTCTCCAACAGGTGAGAAAATCAAAGCTTAGTCAAGGAGCAACTTTCTTACTTTCACCTCCTGTTACTAAGATACAGTTAGGACAAGAATGAACACTTTGAATTCTAGGTCACTGTGTGATTTCCCAAATATTCCTGGCAGTTTCTAAGCATTCTTTCTCCATTTGAAGTCAAAACTCTTTTCCAGTGTGGCTCGAGTTTCTTAATTCCTGGGGATTTTGTGCTGCCTCACCTTGGAGTAACCCTCTATTTTACTCCTATTCCTTCCATCCATGAAACTGGTCTGAAAACATTTCCTTGAAGCCTGGGGCTGGGGATGCTACTTTACCGCTTTGAACCAAGAGATGGAGAGGGTAGATCTGATCAGCAGGGCGTCCTTCTGGCTTCTTTGCTTTGGGTGTCATAAAAAGCAAAATAAAAAGGTAATAGAAAGAAATATTAAAAAGAGAATCAGGAGTCTAACACTCCCATGCCTTAGGTATGTGGTAAATTTTGTATGTTCTCTTGCCTAAGAATATAAAAAATAATACACAGACATTCAAGCGGCACTCATTAAGGAAAACCTGAATCTTGCTCCAGGGATGTAGTTTGGCATTTGAACCAGCAAGCAATACCATTTTAACATTCAGAGTTTCCTAAATTGATTCCATTTATCAAGAGATAATCTCATGCCCAAGTACGTGAGTATATTCGATGGACACTATTGACATCATCTATTTTTAAAGAGTCACATGTCTCAAAGAAAGTCCTAGTAGAAGATGATCTTATAGGATACCTACAACTTTATTTTATATAATGACCTATAAGAAAAAAAGCATAGATTCCCTTAGTATTTTGTTTATTTACACACTTACCTGTTCGTTCATTTAGGTGCTAATGTCCTGCTTTGCTGCCTCTGTTTTCCTTTCTTTGCCCATGACCCTCATCCTTGTCTAAATTCCTAATGTGGGCAGCATCACATTTACTGTCTGACCCCATCCACTTCCTCCCTCCAGTTTTCTTTGCTGCTTCTCTTCCCTGAATGTGGCAAGACTTCAAAGAAGGACTTTGCTGAGTGGATACCTCTTAGTTCTTCAACTTCCAAGCCTGTGAACACAATGACTTTTTCTTCTTACTCACTCCTTTTAATAAAGACACAATATTCCCTGGGAAGGTACACAGACACTTGTAAATATGTAGACTGTCCTTCAGGCCTCACTTTATGAAATCAGTTCATGTCAAATGACACAGTCTTTGAGCTCTGTGACTCTAATTCTTTATTTACCTAATATTATTGTTTTTGTCATGCATCTTGTTACTAGTGATGAGCCAGAAGACATAATCTCCCCCTTGTGGCTCCTGTTTGTGTCTGTCTTTCAGATTGCCAGTTTCTTCCAATTCCAGTCAATCCCAATAAAATGCTTCTAAAATAATCTTCAGCCACAATTCTGGCACCACTCTCCTGCTCACACCTGCATCTCCGTCCATCACCGACAGAATAAGATCCAAACTCCTTGGCCTTGTCCACCTGAAATTCTGTTATATGAGTTGCTTTTTCAAATCCTATACACTTCTCAGGGTCTAAATTCCTCTTTCCCACCCCCAGATCCACAACTAGTCTTTCCACTTTCTCCCCCTACACCACAGTTGGCCAGTAATTAGCTGTCGAGATCTGTGCTCATTGTATCTCTCAGTCTGTGCTGTGAGGGTCTGGAGAGTAGAGCAGGACAGTGTCATTTTCAGCTTTCTGTGGTCCGTGTGGTTCTTTGCACACATTCAATACGTTCAGTAAATATACATAGGAATGAGTAAAACACATATAATTGTTGATAAAAGTAAAAGATGTTATTAGACTTTAAAAACAGAGAAACAGTTTAAAGGTGGATCCAGAGAGAGAACTATGTGGCTCAACCCTGTCTATCAGGAATAAAATGAGGGCTATATGTATACTGTAATATTTTCTACTAGTCACATTTTTAGATGTCCAATAGCAGAGTTGCTATCAGATAATAGATATTAATGTATAATTATGAGAAAAAGACTAAAAATGCAATTGTTTTTTGTTTTTTTTTCTGAGACGGTCTCGTTTTGTAGTTCAGACTGGCCTTGAGCTCAGCCTCAAACTCACATCACAACAATCCTCCTGCCTCTGCCTCCTGAGTGCTGGGATTACAGGTGTGAGCCACCACGCCCAGCACTGTGGTCTGCGGTACTGGTTGCTGCTGGGGTGAGTCTCCACGCTCAGTATTGTTATGTGGTAACTGAGGATGGAACCAGGTCCTTGCGCTTGCAAGATAGGCGCCGGAACCACTGAGCTAACTCCCTGGTCCTGAAATTGTCTGTTAATTCAGTCTTTTTCTATGTAAAATTTCTAAGTCAGATCTTATTACGTTCCTCCGTAGTTCTGGTGCCACAGACAAAACCTTTAACCACTTATTTTTTCCTTCCGAGGAGACACACTTTTCTCACCAGTTTACAAGAATGTAACCGCATAAACTTAGAACTTAAAAGAGGCCTTCCGAAAAGGTGAAGCTGTCATGTAAATAAGGCCATTATAAGTATCTCAAGAGTAAAGTCAGCTCTGTGGCACTCTGGTGGGGAAGCACTCCGTATTTCTTAGCACACTTGTGATTTTCAGTAAGCATTATCGATCCTATTATTGGCTGAGATACTAACAGTTATAATTTAAATTGTCCAGTGGAGAGTAACTCCCTCATTAGAAAACCCAATTAAACTATCTTGCTCTGAAGAATAGGATTCCCAGAGTCTCCCACTTCCGGTCCTCCCTGACTTGACCTCAATACAGCAAGGCGAGAGAGGATGGTGGAGTAGCAGAGTACAACGAAGACAGGTTGAGGAGAAGCACACAGACAGGCTTTGGAGATTCGTATTCAGGTTAATTATGTCGTTGTGAATAATAAAATCCTCTCGCTATGAGGGAAAGGAAGAGGCAGGGCGACAATTATAAGCAGTTTGAGACCTAAAGGATCGGGAATAACTGCTCGGGCTTCTATTTGTGTAGAATTACCCTCTGCTGATATACGTCTGCAGCAGAGAGTGGGGATGGCGGGGGAGAGACAGAGAGACAGAGAGAGACAGAGAGAGATGATATGCCCATTCCCCAGCTTTACATTCTCTGCAGGACTCCAGGATGGTCATTAATTATTAACATTTTTCAATGTTCTTGGGAAAGTCTCTGCAGAGCTCTGCCTCTTTCCAAAATCCTTCAGGTATTGTTTATTCACTTGTGGAGATCTGATCTCTAATCACTCTGCTCTAAGAAATAGCACAGAAAACTATTTAAGGTATTATCTATTTTTTTAAAAATGCTGTAAGCCGCAGCTGTGAGAAACAATTTCATGGTCCGAGACGCATTTCTCGTCCTGCCACATCTGACAGTCCTCAGAACTTTCCTCTTTCTCAAAAATACGTGGTTTTCCAACCCTCGCCCACCTCTGCAACTAGAGACCTCGGCGCTCCCTGCCCTAACAACAGTTGCTAGGGGGCGGGATTTCGGATCCGCGGGTCGATCTCTCCAGGCGCATGCGCCGACCTTCCCTTAGTCTCGCGAGGTTTCGTCTTCGCGGAAGCACTGGAGGACGTTCTCTGCTCGCGATGTGCGGCGACTGTGTGGAGAAGGAGTACCCCAACCGGGTGAGCTAGTGGGTGTCAGACATTCCGCTCCCTTGCCCACAGTCGGCCCCTGAGGTTCCTCACGCCCCCAGTTGGCTTCTCAGCCAGGCCAGGCGCCGGGAAGACTCGGTCACCGGGTGGCCCCCGGCTGCTTGGAGCCGCTGGTCATCGGCGCGGCCTGAGGCTGTCCTCCCCGCGAGTCCGGCCTGTCGGGGGCACCGGCCGCCATTCCTATTCTCGTGAGCTCCAGGGAATAGCGGAACATGGTGCCATCGCCCACATCGACTGCTGCTTCCCATTCCCATCCCTGCTCTCGGCCGCAAACTGAGTTCAGTGGAGTTCAGCTTTCGTAGCGAATTCTAACACTGGAAGGAATTTCAGGAATCTGTGCTAACCCAGTTTTGGAGATCATAGACTAAAGCCCAGAGATGGGAAATCCTTTGCTCAAGTTCACATTCTAGATCAGATATAAGAGGCAGGATGAAAATTCAAGTCTTCCTGGTTGTAACTTTCTTTGTAGTCTCTGTTCTCAGGCCCAGTGAGTTTTCAGAGTCTGTTCTCTTTATTCTTGGGCATTGAAACGTGCCTAGCTAGTTTATCAAAATTAGAGATAACTAACAAGACGGCTTCTGTGCTGCTTGAAAGCTTACAGGTTGGAGAATCCATGAGGTTCGCTTTAAAACCTGGAATATTTTCCCTTTAGGATAGGAATTGTGGATAGGATAGGAATTCCCTTTAGGATAGGAATTATTGAATGTAGGTACAGTAAAAGCAAACCTTTCCTGATCTAGAGGTTGTAATGGAATGGTAAAGAAACAGTCTTTAAGATCTATGACTAGCAAAAACCATTCTTTTGGAAGCATAGAAGGTAAAGGAATTCCAGGCTGTAACGGTCCCATATGCTGAATGACCTTGTTAATAGCTCTTAAATCAGTTAACATTCTCCATTTCCCAGACCTTTTCTTTATCACAAAAACAGGAGAATTCCAAGGACTAGTAGATTCTTCTATACGACCTGCCCTCAACTGCTCTTCCAGTAAGGTCTCCAAAGCCTGTAGTTTTTCCTTAGTTAAGGGCCACTGCTCAATCCAAATTGGCGAATCAGTAATCCATTTTAAAGGAAGAGCAATTGGCACAGCAGTGGCCCCTATGATAAATTTGGCTAACCGAGACCCTGACGTCCCTGCTGTGTAGATTCTGATATAGGGAAATGAATGCCATTTTCATCTTTACCTAATCCCTTCCCAGGAACGTGTCCCATTCTGTACATTATTTCTTTAACATTGTTTGACAAAGTAGGAATGTACATTTGTGCTCCCCACTGTTGTAACAAATCCCTTCCCCATAGATACATGGCAATAGGGGCAACATAAGGCTGTAAAGTGGCCTGCTGTCCATCAGGCCCCTGGCACTTTAAAATATTAACACTTTGAGAAATATCATTAAGAGTACCAAGTCCAGTAAATTGAGTATGAATCCTTTTAAGGGGCCAAGATTCTGGCCAAGAAATAGTAGAAATAATAGAAACATCTGCTCCTGTGTCCACCAGA
>PVIR01033144.1:0-18105 GCA_004026965.1 Petromus typicus | reverse complement strand
AGTACTGGGTGTGGAGACCCCACACCCAGCAGCAACCAGTACCACATACCACAGTGCCGGGCGTGGTGGCTCACGCCTGTAATCCCAGCACTCGGGAGGCAGAGGCAGGAGGATTGTGATGTGAGTTGGAGGCTGAGCTCAGGGCCAGCCTGAACCACAAAAGCGAGACCCTGTCTCAAAAAACCTAAAAAAAAAAAAAGAAAAGAAAAGAAAAGAAAATATACACACACCCATTTCCCAGGTGTTCATATCTTATTGGTTGCTCTGCCCTCTCTGCCTATCAAAATCTGACCACTGTGTATAATCAGGGAGAGGAAAGAAATGAAGGTTTGGGACAACTTCCTCTGCTTCACTCGTATCAAAATGCTTCCATTGCTCCCAGACACAAACCAGAATTCAGTAAGACCCAGGCTTTCAGAACAGGAAGAGCACTAAATTCTGTTGCTAAGAGACAAATGTGCAGAGACTAGGCTCCTGCAAATAAAAAGAATTTGACAAGAATTTTTCTTGTTGGTTATTAGAATATAAGATATGTTATTATCATCATAGTTTCCCCCCTAATTTAGTCATGAGGTCTTTCCCTTAAAAGTGACCATCAGTGCAGAGAGCCACTTTCTGGGGAAACTCTCTGCAGAGTCAAAGTTCAGCTAAGGGATGCTGTTCGGGGGAAACTCCAGGGAGAAAAAAAAATTCTTAAAACCAAAATGCATGGAATAGAAGAAGTTGATCATTTATAGGTTCCAGAGGGTTTGCAGTGTCTGAGTGAGGTTAGGAGTCTGGACAGAGTCTTGAGGTGGTAGAGAGCTCAACTAACAGGTGGGGAGCAGGAAATGAAAAGTTTTAGGACAGAGCTCTTTTAAGGGATTACAGGTATTGTCCTGCAGGATTTCTTCTCTGGCCGCAGATGGGCTGTTTTAAAGGGGACACAAGCAGAAGGGTGAACTTATTTACTTACTCCAGTAGTACCATTAGGGTTGAGGGTCTTCTGCTGTGGAATACATTGTTTGGTCATGGGTAAGAAAAGAAGCAAAGGATGTCTCCAAGAACCATATGGGCAGAAGAAGGTTTAATTTAGGTTCAACCTGAGCAGGTAAGAATTGATATAGTGAGTGGCAAGGCAGCAACTACATAAAGTAAATTAATGAGAGAATTCCAGAAATTAAGCAGAACACCTGCCTAACTAAGGCAGCATGTTTGCAGACTGTCCCTGCCTGGCAGACAGAGGATTGTGATCAATCCATTTATAAAGCAATTATGCAGCTCTTGAAGCTTACCCGGAGGAAAGGAGCCACTAATGTGACTCCTCCTTAACGGCAGATGGAAAGGTCCACCCGCTCAGCTGTGCTCAGAGAAAGAAATGGATTCATGCAATTGTTTGTGGACCTGCTTGAGAGCCATTGCCTGAAGAAGGGTCGCGCCAGCAGGTCCTGGGTGCAGGCAGCCATCAAGGGTTCTCCAAGGGCACTGTCTTATGCTCTGATGGGCAGGCAATGCCATCTTGTGGGCAATTACCCTAGGTAACAGGTGAGAGACATCTAGGATGAAGGCGCCTCATCTAGAAAGCCTGGACTCTGAGTGACATGAAATGCAAAGGTCCACATTTGGGTGGGTTTCCTCTTGAAAGAGGGGCACATAAGTTGAAGGTACTCATGTCAATTGAGAAAATTATTTCAGTGAATGTAAAGACAATGGCAGGTATATGGGTACTGGATTGATTTAGGTGAAATGCAGGGATATGCATAGCTTTTTCTGCCTGATATCACTTCTTTGGGAGAACTGACTCTCGCCTTACTCTGTAGGACTTGAAGGGAACTTGAATCACTGTGTAGACTTCTATGTCACAGCAATGGACATAGGATCCCAAATATGGTCTTTTGACCAATCCATGTCATCTCTGTCTCTGTCTCTTCTTTCCCACACTTCCTCTTCCCTTTTCCCTACCTTCTTTGGCCCTCAGTCCCTCAAATATAATGTTATAGAAATTCCTTGAGCAAAACATAAATTTGACTTCTAACAACTGCATCTGAGTGGTCAGTTTGAGATTGGACCGCTGGTATCTCTGATTCTGAAGACTAAGTACATTCTTTGGATTCTCTTTTTTGGCATCTTTATAAGTAAGACATTGCTTTGACCTATATACTAATCAGCTAGTTTTATAAATGAAAAGAAAGCTTTGTAGGCATTCTACCAAAAAAGGGTGCTTGGACTGTGCACTAACTTTTAAGGAATGAGATGGAGCAAGCAGAGGCAGAATTGGGTTCATAAGTAGTTGCAGGATCTTGTATAAGTACAGAGCACTGAGGTCAACACTGTCTTTCTCAATAAATGATTTGAGCAATTCTGAAGATTTCACTTGGGGTCATGACAATGGTGCAGCAGCCTGTTAACAGCTCAGAGTGAGTGGCTCCTCACTGTATGTTTGACATTGAGAGAGCAGAACAAACAGACCTCGAATGTGAACCTCCTCACTGCATCTGTGCCACTCCAATGAGTAGAAAAAGTGCACCCACCAATACGAGATCAGTGTATGTGTAGGGTTGTAAACTCTGCTAGGTGACTTAAGTAAAGCAGCCCTCCCTCTCTTTCATGGAGATTCTTCCAACCACTTAACCCCTCCTTTCTGCTCTCTTAGTTACCGCCCCCCATAGCCTTTGTCCCGGATGTGGAGCCCTGTCACAATGAAGGGATGGGTACATTAATTTCTGTGTGTCCAAATAAAACCGCCGTGGTAGTGCTGAACTCTTGTTGTTCAATTCCACACCTCTCCCTTCCCAATTTTTTAAAGCCCTCCTGCAGTTTTTATCACGAGCTCCCCCATGTTTTAAAATTAAACTCTGCTCTGCATTATCTCTCACCAAGATGGATCAGCCAGGATGGTACTGTAGCTACAGAAGTCTTGGTGTATGGCAGAAATATTCTGGAATCGGTGTTCTTTTCTGAGGTACAAGATCAGGAGAGTTGCAGAGGCAGAAGTAAACCTGGCGGGCCCTGTAGGGACAGGTCATGACAATGGACTAATGCGCAAACATCGCCCACACTGAGGCTGGAGGTGGGTGGGAGCTGCTAGGAGAACATGCGTCACCAGCGTGGGGCCTGAGAGCTTGTGGCCTTCAGAGCTGCCCGCTCTGTTTTCATTTTCAAACTTGGTTTGTGGCATCAAAAGTGACAGAAAGAGGAGAGCGTGCTTATTTAATTGAACAATAAGGTATTAATGCACGTAGCTTTGATTTAAAAATATCTATGAGATAGAACACATTGAAAGATGTGCTCTCCCAGTAACCCCCAAAATTAATATTAGGAGAAATGGTAATGAGCATATAGCCTGAATTTTAGCATTAATAAAATTAAATGGGAATTTGATTACGCCATGTTACAGCTACACATAATGTTCTCAAGCATAACTTCTGCAAATCTGTTAATTCCACTGGTGATTAGATATGTGCATTTCAACACATCTTGCTGCCCTTTGAAATCTAGTACAATCAAGATGTTAGACTGTAAGTTATTTTCTGGTTATTAAGATGCATTTCAGTCCTCATCTTTAATCAACTGAAGATTCACAAGATGGCTTTGATATGCATGCTGGTGTGTGTGTGTGTGTTTGTGTGTGTGTGTGTGTGCCTGCGCACGCTGTGCACTCCCAAATTGATGGGCTGTCACCCTTATCTCCCGTGTCTCACGATTTACCCTTTAGTATATGCTATTTAGAAGGAGTTGATGTAGTAAGCTTTGTTCATTTGAAAACGAGAAGGGGCTGTTGGGAGACTATATTTCGAAGTCCTGGAGGGGAGCCCCCAGCTCAGCCCTTCCTGTCACAGTGCGAGAGGGAAGGTGAAGCCAGCCAGGCAGAGGGAAAGGCAGCCAGTTGGTAGATAACGCCTGGCTGCCCCCTGACCCTCAGGTTAAACTGCTGTCTGGGCTGCGCAGTCTGGAGAGCGAGTCCCGGGGATGGAGAGCCGCCAGTTATCTGTCAGCCCGCCCAGGATGGACTTCACCACAGGAGGCGGGCCGGCAGGCTAAATCTTCCTAATGACCTTCTCTTCCCACCCCCTTCTCTTTTCGGCTCCACGGCACTGGGGGTCCCACAGAGGGAGTTTCCAAACCCCCGATGAACTGGTTGCTTCTCCGGAGCTCTCAGGAAAAGGAGAGGAGGGAGCACTTGCCGGAATGTGGGGTTTCAGACCTTGGTGGTTACCCTGCTGAGGGGTGGAGGTGTGTGCTCCCACAAAGCACTGCTAAGGGCTCCAAGATCTCCCGATTTAAAGAGGCAGCACAGAGAGCTGTCCAAGGATCCAAGTCTGGGACCAGCAGAGAGACGGGAAAGGGAGACATCTTTAGATGTTGCTACCGTATACACCGAGAGGGCACGTGTCTGTGACAGACGTACGTTGGTGTGTACATGACACAAATGCAGAGGCAGGAAAAGAAATGAGAGAGGCAGTGATTCAGTGTAGAGATACAAAGAGAAAGAGAGGGAGAGACAGAGACAGAGACAGAAAGAGGCACAGACATGAGCGGCAAAATAACCAGATAAACAGAGGGGGAAGCAGAGAAATAGTGAAGAGGACACACTGCACGGGACCACGAGAGACAGAGGCCCCCCGACAGGCGTCACAGGGAATGAAGGAGTCGTGATAACGGGAAAGAGGGGCTGGCCTCAGAGTGGCCAGGGGAAAGGGACACGCGGCCTGACACCCACACTCAGCTGGGGTCTCCCTGAGGAGGGTCTCCACAGAGCTGTGGGGCAGGAGGAGGCGAGGGCTGGCTAGGCACCCGAAGACGTGGACATGGTCCAGACCCAGCACCTTTGCTGAGAGGAGCAGAGAGAACCAGGTGTGAGCTTTTGCTCTCCCTAGTCTTCCTGTCCTTCTTGGAGGTGCGCCCTTTTCCTCGCCTTGTCTCTGTGACTCCATCTTGCCCTCTTTGTCCCCTGTCTTACCCCCTGTGAGTGCCAGGATTTCCACTGACTTTTCCTGCAGTGACTTCCGCTCCTCCATTTATAATGGGGCCACATCCTCATAAACCCATCCCATCACCAGTTGGAAATATCTATCCTCAGTTGAAAGCGCACTTAATGCCTCTCATCTGTGGAGCCTCAGCTTTTGCCATGCAGCCCGATGTAGCGTCTCGGCTTTCTCTCCCATGCCTGCTGAGAGTGAGGGCTTACTGCAGCTCTCCACTGCACAAAGTCGGACCAGCCTAGGACACTATCAAAAGTCAGAGCATGGCTTTGTTGTGTAGGTTTTACTTTAGCACTGTTGTAAAGTCAGAGAATTGTAAACTGAACCACTTTTTGCTGTGGGCCATCTGTACCTGTCAGTAAGATACTAAGTGCTAAGCTTACTTCTTTAAACCCTGTGAACAAATCAGTGAATAGTATCAGATGAACAGTTTTGCTCTCTGAGTCCTCACACATCATATAAGAACATCATGAGGGTCCCGATTCATGAACTGAGAGGCAGGAAGGTGAGAACAGAGCCTGGAGTACTTGAAGGTCATCAAAGGAGCCTTCAAAAATGATTTGTGTGGCATTTGCAGGTCTGGGTATTGGACAGGGTAGAGATCTACCACCCATTTCCCTTCGGATGAGTAGTGCGCTTCATTTACTAATGTGCCAAATACCCATGAAGCACCCACCCAACAGCACGACTGTGCGGATGTGAGCGCAGTGTCTCCACCATCCTCCTCCAATGGTGCTGGTCACTTCAGCAAATCAGTGAGCTTGGAACTTACAAAGGAGTGCATGCTGCATGGAGAAGCAGGTCAACTGAATCAAGGTTGTGACTCATTCAGATCAGAAGCTCATGTGTGATGATATTTTCCCCCTCTTTTGAGGCTGCCCTGATGCCCAGGTTTTGCTTAAATGTCTTCTAATTCAGAAAGAACTCTGCTCTCCAACAGCATTTTATAAAATTTACATTTCTTACTGAAACCTAGTCAAATTATAAAGAAAATGAACTGCGGAGAACTGCAGTGCAGATCCTGACTGTGGCTGAGAGGCCAGGGGGCCTTCTTCCCTGAGGCACAAGGACACTGGACAGGGAGAGTTTTGGGGAAGGGGAGGAGTATCAGTGGAAGTGGGCCCTCCTCTTCCCAGAAACATCACTCCTGGATTTAAGCTCCGCAGCACAGCTATGCCCTCACCCCTCACATGTTGGCCCCTTTTGGACTGCTGATAATCAGTGCAGTAGGTGGTGCTGTCTGCCTTCTAGTCAACCTCAGCTTGCTCCCTGGCCTTGAACTAGGGCAGCCCCAGGGTTGAAGAGCTCACTTGTTATATCGAAGGAGACTCTAAATGTCATCGAGATGTCAAAGAACATATGCTGCTTTCCTAATAAGGATGGGATACAAACTCAACTAAATATGACCATTTTCCTTGTTCTCCAGTGATGACTTACTTATAGCACACAGGCATTTATATATATTGCCACTTATTCAAGCTATAAATACAGACTGAGTTTCTCTTCTGTGCGAGATTCTCTAATGCATTCTGAAGTCTGGTGAAGAACAAAGGAAATGCATAAAATGTGATACACATCAAATTATATTGAGGAAAAATATAGATTGCCTGCCATATATTGGCCAGTAGGCATTGGGAATATATACCCTGTGATCTTGTAAAAGTTACTACTTTTCATTTGTGCAAGTAGAGACTTTGAAATTTTAAAGGACTTGCCCAAGGTTGCAGGGCTACCAAGTGGCCGACAGGAATCTGCAGGCAGGTTTTTGACCCTAAACCACATTTCCCTTTCTATTACAGTAAGAGTATGGGGCCAGGAAGGATGGGTGACGAGGGAGGCTCTTCTTTTTAAACAAAATGGAAGGATGCACTGGATCTCAGCTTGATAAGAAATCAGCGATGAGCGTTCTGTATCAGTCAGAAGCAGATTCCTCAGAGACTGACTTTCCAGCCTTGAATCCCAGTGTAATCTTTAAATAACTGCACAGCCTCCTCGCATACATAATCTTCTTGTATGTCGGGTCCTGTTCCGAGGGCTACTCATCTGGCATCGAACCACGGCGGGGGTCATCACGCGGAGACGAAATGGTGGAGAAGCCTTTATTGCCAGCGCTCTCAGCCCTTATATACAGCCCCACTTCCTTGTTCCCAACCGCCCCAAACCAGCCTTATAGGGGGCGGTCCTTGTCTATTTTCCCTTAATCACTGTGGCCCGGAGCTGTGTAGGTGCCGCCTTGTACTTCCTTTATGGAGTCGGCATTGTTTAGCCTCAGGGGACCCCACACTTGTATCTCAATGTCTTGGTCTGTAAAATGGAGTGAGCAGCAGCACAAGCCCCACAGAGGTGATGCAGGGAGTGATGAAGTTTGTGTATATGAAGTGCTTATGGTAGTTATTAGCATATATGTAATCATCAGAACTTTCTCTTCTACTGAAATAATTGCACAAAGGTCTTCTAAATCCCTTCTAAAGCTACAATTTAATCACCTAAAGAATCAGAACAGAGAGGGGGATCCCCCCTAAACTTGAGTTATCTTAGAGACGGCATATCAATTAGGTCTTGACGGGACTGAAGGACTCTGATAGCTGTAGGTAATCAGTTTTACAGCACCATCTTCTATTCATTTAGAATTTTATGTCAGTTCTTTCAAGTCCTTTGTACTCAATTTTCTCATTAATCTTTGCAAGAATTCTATGGAGTAGATGTTCTTTCACTTTTAACTGAGTCAATATTCTTGTTCTATTTTTCTTTCATTCTCTTTTATTCTTTCTTTTTCTCTTTCTTTCTTTCCTTCTTTCTTCTTATTTTTTTCCTTTTTTTGAGACAGAATTTTGCTATGCATTTCAGTCTGGCCTTAAACTCACTGAGTAGCCCAGGATGGCCTTGAATTTGTGAAGATCCTCCTGCCTCAGCCTCTTGAGAGTTGGAATTGCAGGTATGTGTCAACATGCCTAGCAAGTCAATGTTTTTTTTTTTTCTCCCCAGGATTGCCTTATTAATAGGACAGAGGCTTAAATCCAGGTCTGCCTTGTCCTGAAGTTCTTATTAATAACTTGTGGGCAGCACAAGTGGTGCACACAGGGCCTGGAGCAGTCCAGATGCCCTTGTCCTATTCAGAGCATAATGACAAATTCATTTTATTACGCGTTGTGCACCTGCTGGGAAATGAGAAAGAAAAATCCCTGGAGTTATAATGGGTCAGAACTTGAGCTTGAAGGATCTTTAATGCCAGTCTGGAAAGTCTATATATCAGCTGGCATTGAATGAAGAACAATTGCAATTTGGGGACTTCTAGCAGCAAATGTGTTTGCCGATTACTGAAGTATTATAATCGAGAAAGAGCTTGAATGACCTAGAGTTTAGTTACACTCACACTTCACAAATAGAGAATTTAGGATTACATCTTATCATGTTGTATTGTTGAAATTATAGGGTTATTTGTATCTATCATCAAAGAGACTGAAATTTTAGATAAATTAAGAATAAAAGTGCAAAGAAGTGAGGAATTTTGAAGTGCCAGTTGGTTATATTGAATTACCTGCTTTTGGCTCTTCATGTCCACTTATTTCATTAATTCAAATTTATGTACCACCTAGGGAAGCATTTCAAAAATGCAGCCGGCCATTCTTTAGTGTTAGCATGAGTTAGGGCATTTCTTTAGAGCCAAAAGAAAATTGTACTTAACGTGGGTACATCAAGACTTCACTGTTATTGAGAAAGATCCATCTATAATGCCTTTTCTTGAATACTTAAATACTTTTCTGTTTCTCTTCACAATAACACAATATGTGGTTTCTGAACATTTTTGCCTTTCTAAAATACTACTGCCTCATGGCAGAAGCATGGCTACTAAATGGCCAGAGACAGGCAGCCATTCTCCTTGTCTTGTAGCAAAGTAAGCTGAATGAAAGAATTCTGAGTTACAACCCCTGTGGTTTATTTATTGTTTTAATGTGCCTGGGCTGTGTATCTGCAGCCCTGTCATGACCCAGCCACACAGCAAGGAAAGGAATTTCCCGGAATCCTCCTCCTCCTCGTCATCTTTTCAAGTTGCTGGAAGTGGCTCCTCTGGCCAACCCGTTTCATGGACTTCCGGAGCTCGCTGGGCTTTTCTTCTTATCAGTGATGCCCTTCTGCCTCCCATTGCTCCTTCTCTCCCTTCCTTCTTCCTCCAGATTGCAAGGCCTGCACTCTCAAGCTGAAAAGGTAAAAGGGAAAGTAATGAATAACATTTTCAAAGCTGGAACTGTTGGAGAAAGAAATGCTGACCAGGAAAAAGCAGCAGATCAGTAGGAAAGCAGGGCCTGCTTACTCCCTCTGACTCTGTCAGTCTTAGAAACAGATATGTTTTGTCTAGAGACAGTTATTAAGAAGGTCCTGATAGTATATTTAAGAGGAATCACACAGAGCTAAGAAATGTATATGAACTGATATTGTGCAGTGGGAGTTTCATGTGCTTATGGGAAAATCCATCTCTTGCATTAGGAAGATGAGGTAGCATAACCTAAAATAAAGAACCAAGATAATAGAGCCCTGGGCCCTCTACATGCATGCTGCACCCTGCAGGGACTTATACTAGTTCCATATTACTTGGGTCAGGCCATCTCACTTGAGCACACAGCTGTGGGGGAAGGAGTAATGGTCTTTCTAAGTTGGTAGTTCAGGGTAGTGGCAAAAAACACAAGCTTTGAAAATATGTGAACTTGAATTTGAATCCTACCCACACCACTCTTGGCTGGTGTAATATTGGTACAAGACTCTTAATTCCTCTGAGCTTTGGTTTCCTAAGGTGCACAGTGGGAACGTAGTAAGCAGCACAAAGATTATGAGGTGATTAGATGAAGCAAAATATATAAAATGCTATGTTGGTAGCAGAAACTTAATCAATAGTAATTTGTCTTCCACTTCTTCCTCTTCCTCCTTTTTCTTTTCGTTTTCTTCCTATTTAGCCTTTCTTGCCTGTCCTCTTCCTCCTTAGGTAATTCTGGCAACTATGGAGCCTGAAGCCCTGTTGCCCAACTTGCTGTGAGGTAGCCTCCACCCACTGTAACCTTGCTCAGCGTGGTCTAGTGTAGAGAGCCCTGGGAATTCAATGAAAGCTTCTCAAATGGACCCAGAGTGCCTTTTGGAAGAACCTGACCTAAACTTTTTGACTGTTTATGAGTCCTTTGACTCATTTCCCACCATGCTTAATCTCTTTCTAGACACACATACAGTGAGTTCCTTGAAGACAGAAAGCCAGCTCTTTCTCTGGAATACCATGATTTAGAAAAGCATAAATGAGACATGTCACTAATTACAATGGTGCTTTTTTATTCTGTATACCAAAAGTCAGGAGTCTGACAAGAAATATTAGACTAGGAAATGTAACTTTAAATCAAGCTCACTCAGAAAAACAAAACATGAAAAGCCTTTTATTATTTGATTTTCTTTCTCTAGATAAATGAGAACAAAATGGAAGAGTGGGTAGCCATAACTTCTGCCTTCATATCTGTAAGGGTTTCATGAGCGACAAGAACATTTTTGACACTCCTCCTAAGATTTCCTCTCAGTTCTGGCTGGCTCTGTGGCTGATCTGTCAATGATAAAACAGTGACTGTAGCCTGCTGGAGGAGCTGTCACACACACAAACACACACACACACACACACACACACACACACACACACACACACACAGACACAGTACAGAAACTTGTTTCATGGTATTAAGCATGAAGTCCCAAATAACATGTTGGATGAGTTGGTTCTTCCAAGGTCTCTGAGAGAGAATATCTATTTGTGCCTCTCCCCTGGTGTTTGCTGGCAATCTTTGGCTTGTAAGTGTATTGTTCCTATCTCTACCTTTGGTATTTTCTCTGCATACCTTTCTATTGTTTTCTCTTCACTCATATCTATTTAGTGTCTAATGCCTTTTCTTATAAGAATGACAATCATACTAGAGTAGACCCCACCCTAATGAGTTCATCTTACCTTGTTTTTTTTTTTTTTTTTATAGTCATTGTTCCCAAATGAAGTCACCTGGTGAAATACTATTGGTTACAATTCCAGGGAAAATGTTTTGGGGAAATAATTGTACTCTTAACAGTGAATGTTTGGGCTCAGAGCTTAATACAATGATGCTATCTATGTTTAGTCTCTTGGAATAGTTATTTTGGTAATCAGTCAAACCTAGTCTCTTGAGCAGGCCCATTTGAGAGGAACTGAGGTTCCCCTGGCCAACACCTCTAACCCAGTTCCTGACAGAACTTTCCAAGGCTGTAAATGCACCATCTTGGAAGCTAACCCACCCAACCCTCCAGGGGAGTGAATACAACTGACCCATGTAGAACAGACATGTGCTACTGCTGCTGAGCCTGACCCAAATTGCATATCTGTAAGCAAAGTGTCTGTTTTTGTCTCCAGCTACCAAGTTACATAGGGGTAGATACCCATAAGGAGATCTTTGAAAGCAGAGGTAAAACAAGTAGTTCTGAGCAATAACTGCTGGGAAGGAAGCACACAAAGCCTCAGGGGAGAATGTGCAAGACAGACACGCTGGTCTATTTCACTACTAAGTAAATGTTCTTCTGTACCAATCAATCTAGGTGCTGTCCTAGTTTGGCAGTCCTTGCAATAGGCATTTGTTCCTGCCTAACTGACTCCTTGACACACATTTAACTTGAAAACACCTCCATTCCCTTTGCATCCATGTTTCCCTTTTGGGAAGTGGGGAGGGTTGGCAAGCCTTTAAGTGGATGATGACCGAGCTCATGCAATGTGAACTCCATTTGTGTTCATCTCCTTCACAATGGCACAGAAAATGGAGCATGAAAATATCCCATGGAAGGTTAAGCACTCTGCACTAACTGCAGAGGATGCGGAGGAAGCAGCGAAGCACAGAGGGGTGAGGGATGAGGTGGGTGGGTTTGCTTTCCACAGCCCCTCTATATCACTCCTGCTCAGACAACGTAGTGTGACACAATTAATAGTAAAGGGAAGTTGCCCAGCAGAGAGGTGTGTATGACCTCTTCTGGCAGGTGCCCGTATGAAATCGGAGAATGTAGAGAGATGTGCTACATTCAGCAGGCCGGGAGGAGGCCACTGTGTCCACTAAGAAAACCGAGGGCCAGACTTTTCATATTCCTCGGGGGCAGGAGTGAAGAACAGGGAGAAATGAACAGAGCCAGGTCCGGGCACCGCTTTATCCGACTTTACTTGGATTGAGTTATGCAGGGAAGTGTGGAGTGCTTAGTTTAAGGAACCTAGATGACTGTCATAGTTACTTTCCTCACATTGTTCAGACAATACCCAAAACTCAAAGTTAAAAAAAGAAAGGTTTATTTAGTTTAAAGTTCATGGAGATTCAGTCCATAGTTAGCTGGCTCCAAAGAGAGGGTGGTATTCATGACAGTACAAAAAAAGGAAAAGCAACAAGGGATCTTAACAGCATCTTTCTCCTTCTTAGTTTATCCAGAATACTGAGATTAGGGCAGGGCCAAACCAATCACTCACATGTCCTGGTGTAATAATCAGATGCTCTTAACCTCAACTGCATACATGTCAGATATAGCCACCTCTGAATAAGAGGTTTTTGTTTTTTTTTTTTTTTTTTTAAGGTTTTTTGAGACAGGGTCTCACTTTGTGGTTCAGGCTGGCCCTGAGCTCAGCCTCAAACTCACATCACAGCAATCCTCCTGCCTCTGCCTCCGGAGTGCTGGGATTACAGGCATGAGCCACCACACCCGGCACTGTGGTATGTGGTACTGATTGCTGCTGGGTGTGAGTCTCCACACCCAGTATTGTATGTGGTTACCGAGGATTGAACCCTGGTCCTTGCACTTGCAAGACAAGCGCCGGAACCACTGAGCTATATCCCCGGCCCTGAATAAGAGTTTTGAGAGCATATCTAAACATGAGCCATAGCATTCTGTCCCACATTCCCTAAAGATACATGCATATCCTTTTAGGCAAAAACCAAGAGTTGCCAAAATCCTAACAGCTTTCCACATTGCCAAAAAGTCCAAGTCCAAAGTCTCATCTGATATTAAAGGGGAATTATTAGCTGCAAGCTTCTGTACAAATGAAAAAAAATAACTAAACACTGCCAACATTTAATGGCATAAGATAAACATTTCCATTCCAAAAGTTACAGACAGGAGGATACAAAATAAATGAACAAAGCCAGTGAAACATCCAACAGGGCAAACATTAAATCCCATAGTTCCACTTCTAGTATCCCCAGCAATCTGTGACAAGTTATGAACTGCAAGGGGCTTAGTGGATCCATCCCTATGACACTTGTGGTAGGTGTATCTCCCATGGTTTCTCTTTTGGGCCATCTCCATTCCCTCCCTGCAGCTTTCTTCAGACTATCCATGCTCCTGGCTTCCCCAACTTTGGAAGACCAAGGTCTGCTACTTCTTGGAGCAGTAACCAGGCTTCGTTCTCTGTTGGCTATAGGGTTCTAGTGCTTGGATTGCTGAGCACTCTGAACCTCTTTCCAAGGAATAAATACTGTAGACCCCTGGAACATGGAACAGTAGTCATTCTTCTGGGACAAGATGTTCCAAAACTTTCTCCTCAAAGTAAAGTCTTTCATTATTTTCAGTTTGGAGGTTCAATAGGATGGAGTCTTGCTATTTCTTATAATACTCCCAGGCTGTCTTTTATTCTCCTGTTCCTTCTCAGCAATCAAGATTTGCTCTGTTCTGTCTTTGCAGTCCATAGCTTTACTGGAGCTTCCTTTCTGGCCAAACTCAAAATCTTTTACATCATTTTATTGGGTGCTTTGCTTTTCATTCTCAGCTTAAATCAGGGTAAAACCCCCCAAAAGGGCCACACCATGGCCTCAACATTGTACTGAAATTCCTTCTGTCAGATTAACTGGTCCCTCTATTAGTCTCAGGCAAAGTATCTTGACATGAGCAGAGTGCAAACTTTCTTCAAACACATAATCTGGAGTCCACCATCCAATGCGTCCTTCTTCCCACCAGAAACCTCCTGAGCCTGGTCTACCCTGATTTTCTGGCCTTTGAAGCTTTGACCAGAATCTTCCAAAGAGTACAGTTTACAGTGTTCCTGTTCTACTTCTGCAGCTGGCATCTGTAAACCTTTTCTAACTCTTTCCCTTCCCACAAGTGAGTTTCAAAGGCTGTTGAGCTAGATGGCCAGGTCATGTTACATCAGTGATCACACTCTGGCTACCAAACTCTTAGTTACTTTTCTCTTGTGGTTGAGACAGAACACCCAACACATAAAAGTTAAAGTGAGACAATTTTATTTGGCTTACAGTTCATAGAGATTTCAGTTATAATCAGCTGGCTCCAAGACAGAGAGGCAGAGGGGCCACAGTTTATGGTTGTGGAAGAAGCAAAAGTAACAAGTGACCTTGACAGCATCTTTCTGCCCCTTTGACACTATTTATACTTCAGGGATTAGGGTGGTGCCAAACCTGTTGCTCACATGTAGTGATTTAGTAATCACATACCCTTAATCTCTGTATTATACATTCTAGATTCAGCCATCTCTGTAAAAGAAAGCCCCAGCTCATGTACATGAGGCTTTGGGGGTTATATAAACACAAGAAACAGTGATCCAGGCCTGGGATGACATTGGGGCTTTAAGTCTGGTTTTCACGGTGTATTAGTCATTTTCCTATGTCTGGGACTCAACACCCAACACCTACAATATTAAAGAGAAGAGGTTTCTCCACCTCCCAAATCCTAGTGGATCCAGTCCAAAGTTGGTTGGCTTCAAAATAAGACTATACAGTACAAGGTCACGGGGGATGAAAGATGTCCAAATGTGACCACTAGGAAGCACAGGTAGGAGACAAGATGTGGGAACAAGAATACCTCCTTTCAGGTCATGCTCCACCTTCTACCTAAGCCTCACCTCCAAAAGAGCACATTCGTCAGTGAATGAGCTCATCGGTGATTGAGTCAACTGGTAAGAACAGTATAACCATGATCTCATCTGTTTCCAAACACATGATGCTGTGGGGGGACACTCTGGTCCTGAACTATAACACTCAATTCATTCGTTCAGCTGTCTTTGATGTGGCAGACAGTGCTGGGCACACTGAATGGAGCAGAACACCAGCCCCACAAGACTCTTCTTATTACATTCATCCCAACAAAAGAAGAGGCACCACATGCAAGAAACAAGTCATAGAATTTTAGACTACAATAAAGTCACAAAGTGGAATGTGAAAGCTGTCAGTCTTTTCTTTCAAATAGCTGTCATTCAAACCTTAGGAGTCCCTCTTAACTTGCAGGACAAAATCCAAATGACTTTTAATTCATCGCATGGAAGATCCCACAGAACCTAGTGCCTGTTATACTCACCAAGTCTCTCTCCCTTCTCCTGTCCTCCTAAGACCCATATGCTTCAGACTTGTGAGCAGATTAGAACAGCTCCATAGTCAGACTATCTGGGCTGAACTCCTAGCCCTGCCACTCACTAGCTATTGACTTGAGATAAACTTCTTATCTTCTCTGGGCCTTGACTTCTAGCACATGATCAGAGCATAAATAACATCTCTGGGCAGGACTGTAAAGGTCAGATACATCATGAGTATAAGACAGAAGTTTACATAACAAGGCAAGATTCTAACTTCTTGCTAGTATTCATTACTATAGTTTATATATACACACATGTGAGTGTGCACATGTATGTGCAGGCTTGTGTGTGTGCTTAATAGCAACTTTCTTCTAAGTTGGAATATGCCTAACTTAATAGCCCATGGTAAGACTTGGGCTGTGCCTCCTTTGCATTTTTGCACAGTGGACAGGCTGAATAAAATGTATTTAACCTACTGGTACATCTCTGCAGCTGATGGCAAAATTCCCTAAGTGGGAGAAATGCTTCCCCTGACGGCTGAGCTCAGGTAGTCAGAGGAAGTTGAGGAAGTGTACTCTTTAGCTCACAGAACAGCCATCGGGAGCTGTGTCCTCAGTACCCACATGTGGCTTCCAGCCACCTTCAGCTGGTCCTTCCTTTTCTGGTGGTAAGAACTGGACTCTGGGATTCTGAGACAAGCATCTGCATATTCTGGTCATTCACCAGAACAGAGAGGAGCTACTTATATCTTACGCCTACAAGTGTTTCTGAGAATGAGGTAGGAAAGGCCTCCTCAGAGAGCTATGAGCTAAGCAGATAGTTAAAATGGTAGAAAGACCCCACAAAGCCCAAAGAACAGGGTGGGGTTCCAGGAAGAGTAAACAGCAAGAGTAGATGGTCCCTCCTTCCTGACTGGAGATGAGCCCAGCTTCTTCAAAAACTGGAAACTAGAAGGATGTCACAATGCTAAGAAAGAGAGAAGGTATTGCAGACCCATGATTTATGGCCAGGCCATCAATTTGAATGAATCAGGATGTGAGGGAACTTGGGAAAGAGGGGAGGGGAGGGTTTGGTCCACGCAATAGGTTTCAAACCTGAGGCCAAAGCAGCCAGTGGGCTGTGTGTTGATCATTGTGTGAGGCCCCAAGTTCATGTCCATTGATGGGTCTGCTCAGCTGTCTCCTCAGAATTATTTCAGTGCACTGATTTCCTCAACAGGGCCCAACCCCCCTCCAGTCAGGTGGATTTCTACCTGACTGCTGTCCCCTTGGGGCTCCGGGTTAAAAGGGAGTGTTATAGCTTCTTTAAATTTCCCTTTTCCAGGACCTGTCATTCAAAGTCAGAACTCTCTGATCTGGTTATTTTAAAGAAACTTAAAATTTGGAAGCTGGTGTGTGTGTGTGTGGGGGGGAGGTAAACAAAACTTGTCTTACATTTTTGAGGTGACAATGTTAACATAAATTTCAGTGGAACTTCTATCTGGAGAGTCAAAATACCTCTGATGTTTAGAATTTCACTTTTGGAGAAATTGCATTCATGGTTCCATGGATGTTTATAAGGTTAAATGGAATTCCTGCTTGCATTCCTGGGGGAAGCAGTTTCAGAAGGACCCAAGTGGAGAGTAACAAGGTTTCCTCCTCTTGCCCTAATTCAGCCATTTTAAGGATGTTTCAGTAGCTCTTAGGTGAATGGTATTCACCATCCACAAGGTTCATAAACAGCTTTTTCTCCAGAGAAGAGAGAAGATTTCCTTTTCACATGACGCCTTGTCATCTCCTCAGCACAGGTATGGAACCTGGGTGTACTCTGTAGGTTCCTTGGGACTCAAAGATCACTTCAGATTGTGTGAACAGATTCTCATGTCCCCAACCCATCGAGACCAGCAGGATCAAGTAAGTTGACATGTGCTTTCTCTCACTTAATTCTCATTTCATTCACAGAGCTTGTCTGACATTACATAGCCTTTATTATGACAAAAATGTCCATAAGTTTTTTCCTAAACATCACACCTACACCCCCAGCTCAGGAAAGTTCAGGTAGAAGGGTCACTAGTTTGAGTCCCATCTGTGCCACTTGGCAACTTAGCAAGACTTTGTTTCAAAATCTAAAAAGTAGAAAAGGCTGAGCATATAACTTAGTGTGAAGGCCTTGA
Organism: Petromus typicus; assembly: GCA_004026965.1. NCBI lineage: Eukaryota > Metazoa > Chordata > Mammalia > Rodentia > Petromuridae > Petromus > Petromus typicus. Next base: position 671 of record PVIR01033144.1, on the reverse strand, counting down.
GTTCAACCTCCAGTACTGTATAGCAGAGCTGTCTTTGTTCTCTTTTCCTCTTCTTGTATTGTCCTTTTTTGTTTACCCACTTGAAGTGTTTGAGAAGCAATTTCCTTTCTTGCAGTGAAGCTTCTATTTAAACCCATCCACTATACTTGCTGAGCTAACAATTTCATTGACTTTACATCTCTCTTTTTCTAAGTCTTCTTTGCCAATCTTCCTTCCATCAATAAATGTCCTACACCAATTTTCCTTGACTACCCACTTATTAAATGTTCTGATCAATTAACCCCAATAGTCCTTGGCATTTAGAGTTGTTGTCTTCTGTTCTCTCTATGGTAGCTGACTTCTGGAACAGCTCACAGTAACCCACCTTCCTGCTACCTCCAGGTGCAGCACCTGCTTCTTCCCTTAGAGTGATTGGACCTGGTGACTTGCTTCTTGTGAATAGATAATGGAAAAAGTAGTGATATGCACTATGGTCTTATGAGTTTAAGTGATATCTAACCCAGAAGCAAGTCCTGCTAACTTCTCTCACCCCTTGGGTAGCTCCTCCTCCTGAGGCAAGCTCCCATCTATCCCATGGCTCTGTCGAAAAACTAGAATGTCAACGGACTAAGAAGAGCCTCAGACCCATAACTAGTGAGGTTCTAAAGCCATCACAAGGAAATGGGTTTTGC
>PVIR01033143.1:0-18113 GCA_004026965.1 Petromus typicus | reverse complement strand
CTGATCTCCACAGGGGTTGTACGAGTCTACAGTCCCACCAACAGTGGAGAAGGGTTCCTTCTTCTCCGCAGCCTCGCCAACATTTGCCATTGGCTGATTCTGAAATGGCAGCCATTCTATGTGGAGTGAGATGAAATCTCAATGTTGTTTTCATCTGCATCTCTCGAATGACTAACGATGTTGAGCATTTCTTCATATGTTTCTTAGCTGCTCTTCCTTCTTCCTCTGAAAAATATCTGTTCATTTCAGATGCTCATTTTTGAATTGGGTTATACAATTTGGGTGGGCTGATTTTTTGAGCTCTTTATATATTCTAGATAGTAGCCCTTTATCTGAGGAACAGCTGGTAAAGATTTTTTCCCACATTGTTGGTTGCCTATTTGCATTGTTGGTGGTTTCCTTTGCTGTACAGAAGCTTTTTAAAAGAATGCGGTCCCATTTGTTGATTTCCTCAGGCAATTCCTGTGCTATAGAAGTTTTGTTCATGAAGTCTTTCCCTAAGCCAGTGGCTTCGAGAGTTTTACCTAACCTGTTTTGCAGTAGGTTTAGAGATGACAGTAGTTCTTAAAGGTCTATCTGAACACCAGGCATCACATAATTCTTAAATAATATTCAAATATACTTCAGAGGCATTTATAAGTTTATGTAGGATCTATATATAAATTTATACACATACATGGACATACACAAATATATACATATGCATATATATCCATATTGTGTTAGTTATTTTTCTTGTTACTGAGATAAAATATCAGACACCCTATGTTAAAAGAGGGAAGATTTATTTCAGCTCTCAATTTGTAGAGGCTTCAGTATATAGTTGGCTGGGTCCAAGGCAGAGTGGCATGGGAGAAGGGTCTCACAGAAGAGAAATGGGCCATAGTAATGGTCCATACAAGCCTCTTGATTAGTGCCACCCATGCTGATGGCACCTCCTTTGTCCACATCCAGAACTATACTACTTTCAATTAATGAAGTAATTTAGGGCCACATATCCTTTATCCCAGTATCACATGCCCTGAACCAACTCCAAAAAAGCCCCACTATGAGTGCATAAAGCTTTGGGGTGGAGACCTAAATACAAGCCATAACATTCTATCCCTGATGTGCAAAAGACACATGAACAGTCTTTTACATAAAAAACCCCTAAAACAAACAAACAAACAAAAAAACCCCACACTTATTTAGTCTATCTGTAAGAGTTGCCAAAGCACTAACAGTTTCAGCATTGGTGAAGTCTAACTCCACAGTGTCTTCTGAGATACAAGAAAAACTCTTAGCTATAAGTCCCTGTACAAATGAAAAGAAGTTAAACACTTCCAACATATAGTGGCAGAAGTTAAACACTCACATTCCAAAAGGTGCAAATACAGGAGTAGAAAAGAATGAGAATTGAGCAAGGCCAAAGGCCAGCAGGATAAACATTAAGTCTTATACTTCCATGTCCAGGATCTGCGGTAATATTTGGCAGATGTGAACTCCAAAGGGCTTGGCTGGCTCCACCTCTATGCCACTGCAGGTGGTTATGGCTCTCATGGCTTCTCTACTGGACTAGCTTTGCTCAATCTTTGCAGTTTGCTTTATGTGATCCACATTCTTGACTTTTCTGTACCTTCAACCTCATACTCACCACTTCATACACTGCTCTTGCGTGTACACACTGCCTGGTCTTCCAGGACTTCTTTTACATTTTGACAGAAGCTTTTTCAGCCCCATAGCTCCTGCATTCTGCATGGACCTAAAAGCAGCAGTCCATGGATGGGGCAAAAGTCTGACACTAGCTGGCACATTGGCCAGGCTCCTTTCTCTCTTGGCTGTAGGGATTGTGTGTCTGCATTGCTAAGTGTTATGAACTAAATTAGAAGGAACCCATTCTCTAGGTGCTATCATTCTTGTGATATGCTCAGAATATCTTTTCTATTGTTCTGTTCCTTTTGAACAAAACATGTTCTCCTCTGCTTTATCTTTGTTGTATACAACTTTTCTACGACTTCCTTTCTTGCCAAACTCAAACATTTTACATTATTCTGCTGAAATTTTTTTTCTTTTGATTCTCAATACAGATCTTGTTAAAGGCCTACATCAGTAGTTAGTACCCCTATATACATATGGTGATATATATATATATATATATATGTACTATATATACATTATATGTATATATACATTATACATACATACATTATATATACATATATACATATATACATTATATGTATATATATATGTATTATATGTGTATGTGTGTAAGTTTAAAATAGACTTGGAGATGTTCTAAGTTTTTTTACGACTGAGTTCATTTTTATGGTTTAAATAAATGTCTACTAAAACCCATGTGTTAAGGGCTTTGTTGGGAATTTGTGACACTCCTGGGAGGTGGAGAAGACACTAAGAGGTGGAACTTAGTGGAGGAGAGTGACATCAGTGATAGGATGCTCTGGAAGGGCTATTGTAACCCTGGCCATTTGATACTCTGTCTTTCAGCTGCCATGTGAAGTTTTGAAACTATGAGCAAAATTAACCTTTCCTCTTATCAAGACAGTATTAGATATGATTGTCAACTTGGCTGGATGAAGAAACACCTAGCATATTAGTAAAGCAAACCTCAGGGGTGTCCAGCGGTTGTTTCCAGAGATGATCACCATGCAGTTTAGCCAAGGGAATATCCCTGGAATTCCGAGTACCACTGTCTCATTGGCATGTGGCCCAGATGGAATAAAAGCAGGGTAAATTTGGGCTGAATTCTGCAAAATTCTTGTTTCAGCAGACCCAACTTTTGCTACTGAAATCACCTGGAGACATCAGATCCCAGCTTCTTTGTGTCCCAAATTGATGACTCACAGCAGCAACTCTTGAGAAAACTTCTAGGTCCTCAGTATCAAACTGGTGCTACGTCCTTTATCCCTGTCTTTCAGTGGCTTCTGGCTTGTCTGAGCAATTACTAGTTCTTATTTTACAGCATAAAGAGGGCCACTGTGGACTCTTCCCCTTTAATGCTGCATGCCTATCATTAAATCTGTGCATTTTTCCTGCTAATTAGATTCCACTGGAGAAACCTAACCCATGAGCTGATTTATGTATGGTCTTTACTGTAGCAAAAGAAAGTGAATGCATCCTTAAGTGTCTTACAAATGAAGATTTAGTAGAATTTCAACATGCCCTGATTCAGATCTGAAAATCAAGGAATTACATAAATGTCATAAGACAATTTCAGTAAGAGAATGTGGTTCCTCAGTCAGCTCAGTGACACGTTAAGCTATGAGTGAAATTAAAAATACTAGATCAGTTCATCTTTGCTCAAGTGAACGCCATTAAAAATGATCATGAGCCTTTGAAGATATATCTACATAAGAACAGATCCATTCATACATTAGAGTACCCTGAGCCATAAGGAAGGATAACTTTACATCATTCCCAGCAAAGTGAATGCACCTGGAGATCATTATTCTAAGTGAAATAAATGAGACACAGAAGGTTAAATATTATATGGTTTTTATTATTTGGTTAAATAGCATCTGATTTCTCCCATATGAGAAATCCAAAGTACAAAATAATTTAGGAGCAAACCAAAAGATAGATGACAGGAAACAAGCACATAGACTTTGTGGATGTGGGAAAGGGATCTGAGATGGGGATCGCGGGGGGGAGGGGTGAGCAGGAAGTAAAGGAGATGAGGAGGCGGTATGTTTATGTACCAATTCCTCCCAAGGTGTGTGTGTATTAGGTATGAGATAAACCAATAAAAAAGTGATGAAGGAAAAACATATTTCATGTTTTGTGTCGTATGAAAAAATCTGATGTATAAATAATTTAAAGAGTCAACTAAAAGATACAGAACAGGAAACAGGGAGGCAGAACTTTTGGAGATGTGAAGGAGTCTATTGATGGAGCACTATGGAAGGGACAAGAAAGTGAGGCAAAATGAAAAAGATAAGATAATATGTAACTATATAACATACGAAGATTGATATATGTTATAACAAATACATTTTTTATGTATCCTCCATATAATAAATGCATTCATTAGGTAGAAAAAACCTATATTAATATATTTTCAAATGAAATGAAATATATTATGTCTATATTTTAAAGTAAAAGGCAGAGTGATTTAGTAGTGAAAGTCACAGTGGTATATATACTTTTTAAAGAAAACTACTCTAATTCATTGTCATCAAAATAGCCATAACAAATTTGGGAGGATGAAGTAACATGACAGTCTCTTCTCAACTCAATAAACTTGCTAAAAGCTAGTGATCAGTATTATTATTAATGTGTAGGTGGCTGTATTTACACGGGTGATATGTCATCATCTAGACATTCATTTGTAAGATATTTTAAGCAAAATTCTAAATTAGAGGCTATGATCCAATATATAGATATTACTCAACAAATCATAGCCCAGTTGAAAAAGAACAAATTTGGATAACTGACATCACTCAACTTCAAGACATTTAGAATTGCAATAATTAGAAAAATGTGCTTCTGATAAAAGGATAAATTTTTAAGTCAATGAAATTGAACAAAGAGCCCACTCATTTTCCACTAAGTCTACCAAAACAACAAAGGAAACAGTGCAAAAGCAAGCCTTTTGAACAAGTGGCACTAAAAGTCCTGAATTTACACCCAATAAACCAAATCGAGGAACATATTTTACCTATCACAAAAATTAACTATAAGTACGATGAGATCCCAGTTGTTGATTCTTTTTGCTAGTTCCCCTACTATGGAAGTTTTGTTCACAAGGTAATTTCCTGCACTAATGTCAAGAAATTACCTGCAGGTTCAGTGTTTCTGTTTTAAGTCTTTAATCCACTTCAATTTTAATTTAGTGCATGGTCAGAGATGTAGGTCTAGATTTAATTTTTGACAGGTTGGAATTCAGTTTTCCCAGAACCATTTATTCCAGAGGCTGTCTTTGCTTCATTGAGTGTGTTTGGCTCTTTTATCAAAGATGAGGTGGCTTAATAAACCTGAGGCATTTATAGCTTAATGGATGTACCTTGTGGCCATCCTTATACCTGAAATAAAATGACACACTTGTGTAAATATCATGCCATTTCTTTAGTATGAGAAACTGAGCGTGTAAATGAGGTTAAAATGTATAACAGCTAGTGTAAAATAGGAAGAAAATGTTCAAAGGGGAAGGGGAACTAGGTAAGTGGGCAGCAGAAAGCAAAGGAGGGACAGAAAATATTTGAAGGTAAAAGAGAAAATGGAAACAAAGTTTATGTCTACAGAGAGTTGGAGGGGTTAAATGGAGGACAGGGGAATGGGAAAAATAAGAATCAAGATGTATCATGCACAAGTACAAATTCTCAATGATGAAGGTGATCATAATATATTCCTAACATGAACCAATAAATTCAATTAAAAATATGTCAAACTATATAACATGCCTACATTTACAGCATGAAAGTATAAAATATCCAAATGATATCAGAGGAGAAAGTCTAGATGACTTTGGATTTGATAGTGACTTTTCCCATACAACCCCAAAAGTGCAATCTATAAACACAACCGTTGAAAATGTGGACTCATAAAGATTAAATATTTCTGTTGTATCAAAAGCCCAAGAAGATAAGTCATAGATTGAGATAAATATTTTCAAAAACTCCCCCTGAGAAAGTACTGTTTTACAAAATATTCATATAGCACTTGCAATTAAACAATAAGAAAACAGCCGGTTTTAAAAATGGGCATAGTTATGGACATTAAGAAAACTTAAAATTGACAAACAAACAGAAGCAAAGGTGTTCCCCTGACTCATCCATCAGGAAGGCATATATTACAGTGCCAATTGTGACCTTAAATTCAAGCTATCCAATGGAAAGAACCAACCTGAAAATACTCTGTTCCACTCAAGTGCAATTGTAGAACATTCTACCATTTTATTTTGGTGTGTCTATATACAGTAACACATGATTTATGAAATTATGCATGATGTTACTTATTTTAACATAAGAGGCTGATTGAGGGATGGAAATTGTCCTGAGAGGAAATAAAAACAGATAAAGATAAGCAGTGAAAATTAAGTATGATCATGTAAGTACAAAAATATGGCAGATGGAATCTCTTGCCAATTTAAGACTAATCAATATAGATGAGATAATTGGCTGATTGGGAATAAAGTCTACAAAAAATATTTTCACCAAATAAACAAGAATATTTCTTTCTTTGTGAAGTTTAAACCCAAAGCAAACTAAGCATATCTATTAATAATTTAAACAAATTGAAGAAACATATCATATAACATAGGTCAGATTTTCTTGCAGCTGAGCCTAGAACAGGGATTTGAGTTCTCAATTTATTCAGATAGTGATTTTGAGGAAAAACTTGTACAAAGTGAAGAAAGATCAGGCTTTATCTTGCGATTGCTCCAGAAAACAAAATCTGAATCCTGTGAAGGTTTCTTCCTTCAGCCAAAGGAAGTAACTTTAGGAATGTGGCCTCCCAGGCTTGTTGAGAGGAGCTGGCCTTGCTAGTCCCGGAAGTTTTAGAAAAGGCTAAGACACTTCCCTAGCACTCAGCAGGGGCTTAGAGAGCCAATAGGTCAAAGGTCCTTAGGCAGGGTACATGCAAATTGGCTTCCTTAAGTGAAAGAGAAGTACAAAATCACTTTGCGGAAGAGTCTGATTTCAGCCCTGGGACTTGTCAGTCTTTCTAATAGAAGGCACTGGTTCCCTTACATAACTAGAACTTGAAATTGAGGTTTTCCTGTACCTGCTTCTCTCCAGAATTGCTTGTGGGAATAGAATTCCTTTGGCAGTAATATTTAAGGTGTATCCACTAAAATAAATTCAAATAACTCACTTCTGGGTTTTTATAGACATTTTACAAGTGAAGTTTGCAGGTTATCTCAAAGAAATATGAAACAAGAAACAAGGATTTTTATGATACAAACCTTTACAGTTTCTGTCAATTTTTTTTACTATTGCACTTTTATGCAACTTTGAGTTTATGTGTGGTTTGTTGTTATGGGGCCATGTAGTTTTCTGTTTTGTATTTCTGGAGCCAGTGTTATAAAGATCTTATTTAAGAAAGTGAATGAGTGTTTTTTTCTTCTATTTACATTGTAGTTTGTAATTTAATGACAATAAAGGGAGCTGTATAAGTTTGGGAGTTTATAAAATTCCTATTGTTAAGATAGTTCAGAATGTGTCCAGGTAGGAAATTACAACCCACTATCAGTTGTACCCAGGGACCAAAGTAGATGTGGAAGTTGAATAAACCAGAGATTTTAATGTATTCTTCTTCTGCTTAATTAAAGAGAAAGAATATATGATGATTTTATTCCTATCTTGTATTCTTGTACTCGTGTTAAATTTAGGCTTCTTGAAACTCCCTATTTCTCATAATATTTATTGAAAAGAGAAAAAACAATTCAACTAAGGAAATCAAATCTGTATTCTAAGTCCTGTCAAGGAGATGGTAAACTGCTCAACTATTTGGGAAATTATTAAATTTCACCTGAGTATGGACAATCCTAAGAATAGCTAATTAGCTGTGTTAACTTCAGTTGGAAGCATTATTTTTTGTTTTCAAACCTGAGTTGTGAACATTTGCAAAGTTCTTTTGGGACTTGTGCAAGATGTTTTTGCCTGAAGGAGGGAAATTAATCCCTAAAGATAGAAATTAAATTTAAATATAGAAGAACCTTTGTATCAAGGATATAAATAGGTTCTAAGGAGCAATGATCCCATTAGCACAATCCCTACTTACTGTCCTCACTGTGGCCCAGCATTCCCAGACCTCTTCTTTTCACTATGACCATAGGGAGACTTTGAACAGAAAGCACAGCCCTAGTACCATATCCAAGTAAATCTGCCTGAACTACTTGTTCTTAATATGGGGGAAAAAAAGATGTCTTTTTTTCTCTGAAGTCTCACCAACATGTATTATAGGTTCATTTCTTAATGATAATTGTTTTCTCTAGTGTAGTGGAATTTCGGTATTTTTAAATTTATATTTCTCAATGATGTTAAGCATTTTTCATGTGTTTATTGGTTTCCGAGAAGTTAACAGAAATATATCTGATAGATATTTGTATCTATGTGATAATGTATTTACCAGGATATCCAATGCAGCACTGCTAACACTGGTAATAATGACAACAACCATAGATTTGCATTCATATGATAATATACTATACAGCTGTTGGCATTAAGAGCCAGGCAGGAGGTACATATCTGTATCCCAGAAATCTGGAAGCTGAGGAAGGAAGATTGAGTCTGAGCTCAGACTGGGCAACCGAATGATTTAGCCAGACCTTGTCTCAAGACAAGCAATAAAAAGGACTGGAGATGAGACTTAGTGCAAAGGCTTTTAAAGGTTCAGGTCTTAGAAATGGAAAAATAAAAAGAACTGAGTAGTAATGTATGTGCTGTCCGGGGACATTTTCAAATAATCAATTGGAAAAAATCCTCAAAACAACAACAATAAAAAAATGACCCATTTTGGTATGTATAAGAAATTTCTAAACAGCAGGAGAGATCTGATTATTTGGCAGACAAGGATGAGATGGTATAAAATTTTGTTGTATGCTATTTTGCATCAAAATTTCATGACATGTGGATCTTAAAATTCAAATAGACTATGTTTGTTTTTCTGGTAAAACAATTATTCATAGGTATGAAGTTCTTCTGGTCCTTTTGTTAATTTTTCTGCTTGTTTTGTAATTTTTATTAACTTTTTAAATTTAGCAGTTTTCTGTCATGATAAGGTTTGATTGACTGTCCTTCATGTGAATCTTCTGGCAAATGTTCTACATTTCTGGAGATTCATGATAATGTTTATAACTCTTTTGATCTTACTATAAGGTTACCTGTAGCACGTCTTGTAGAGATGTTTCTGATTATAATAGAGTCCCTAATTTATACATGTGAGGGAGATTTTATTGTCCCTTCATTTCTTAGGGATAGTTTATTTTTATAAAGTATAGACAATCTATTCATTTCTGTTTTCAAGGACTTTGAATGCATCCTGGATGGCAAGGTTTCTGTTGAGAAATCTGCTAAGTCTATTATTTTTTCCTCTGTATGTAAATTGATTCTGTTCTCCTACTGGTTTTGGAATTCCCCGTTTGTTTTGTAGTTTTGAAATTTTGACTGCCACATGCTCTGGCTAACTTGGTTTTTAGATGAAACTAGTTGAAAATTTTTTAGATTATTCTGTCTGGATATCTGTATCTCTTCAAAGAATTGAGAATATTTCAGCTATTGTTTCAATGACTTTGATCTTTTCTATGTTCCTGGAATTTTTATAATATGAATATTGGCTCACTTAGTGGTATTTCATAGATGTTTTGTATTTTTAAAATGTTTTTCCTACTATTGCTTGTGTCTTAATAGATTGAGTCAAAACATAGTCTCCATTTCACAAATTCTTCCTTCTGTTTGTTCATTAGTTAAAATATTGAGTACAAAGACTGCTGATTGCTTTTAATGATTTCTGTCTTTTAAGAATTTCTCATTTTAAATTGAATCATTTTCTCTCATTTCTTTATAGTGTATATGCATTTTCTTAATTTCATTGTTTTCTTGAAATAATTATTTTTAATTCTTCATGCATCTCATAGTTTTTTAAAAATTGTTATTGATTCCTGGAAACTTATGATCTTCATTTGGAGGAGAAGCATTTCTTTACTCACTTCTTATGTCCTTATGTTGATGTCTGCACATCTGATGTAACTATCATAACTTAAATTTTGTGCAGTTCATTTCATAGCAAAAGATACTTCACTGAGATGTGATTATGGTATCAGTTTGATAGGTGCTTTTAGTGTGGTTATAAGTCAGTCTAAAAGTATAGTTCTGTGGTTTTCTTCAGCTTTCAGTGATCTCAACAGTCCCTACAAATGTTTCAGTATTCTAGATAGTGGTATTTCAGGAAGAGAGTTGTGTGGCATTTCAGTGGCCCAGACTTTCAAAGATGCACAATCAGGGCCTACAGAGTCAAGCGATGGTGGCCCAGTCTCGACTACATGGGTCATGGAAAGGACTGTCTTCAGTGTTCTCAGAGTAAACACAGATGACACCAGTGGTGTTGGCAGCTGCAGCCACTATTTCTTTCTTTCTTTTTTTTTTTTTTAATCTTTTTTGGTACATTACATATACGCACCATGATTGCACTCCATAATGGGGATTTGTACCAGTATAAGACACAACTTAATTCTCATTTTTTCCCATAGCCCCTACCCACCCTACCGCCCCCCCATATACATAAAATTTGTTTCCTTACTTTTTTGTTACAATCTCAACATTTTCCCCCTTCTTCCTATTTTACATTGAGCATTTTCTATTTCACAATATATAACATACAATTCTAGGACTCATTTACATCTTTATTTTCTCATATCAGAGAAAAGATGCAATATGATAAATTTGAATCATTTATACTTAAATGGACATACCTTGAGGATATCCTCATAAGTGAAATAAATAGGGTGCAGCCACCATTTCTGATCCATGTAATGTGAAAGCATTCTCAAAGAGGACCTTCATTAGGAACAAGTGAATATTAGATTTTGAGGCACCAAAGGCTGCTGTGTGTGAGGCACACAGTGCTATGCAACATCCCCTATGTCCCGTGAGAATAGCACAGGAAATTCTGTACTGTGTGGTACCAGTAACTCTGGACTGGATGTGGTGGGGTTCAAAGGGATCTTTCTTTGGTCTTCAGGAGTAATTACAGTTGGTGCTGGGACTTACAATAATAGTGGCCATGTTCTTGGAGCTGTAGTGGTGATACCTTCTCCATATAGTAAGGGACAGATGCAAGTGGAGCAGAGCTTTTGTTAACAGAAGATATGATTTTAAGTTCCTGAGCTTGGTGCACTTCAGTGGAGGTTTAAGTGATGTGAAGCTCATGTCATTGCTATCAGCGCTCTTGGACTTGTAGAATATAGAGAAGATTTTCTTTAAGTTAGGTTGCATGGACTTTATAGTGTTAGTGTTTGTGGTCTGCCAGTGACTGTATGTGGAAGGAAATATCCATGGATCCTATAGTGGTAGTGGTGGCGAATTGTTGCACTAGAAATAGATGTTCATCTCCTTGTCTACCACATGATTTAGTGTGGGCTGGAAAGAAGGTCTCCTAGCCCTAGTCTTGTCTGAAATTCAGACCTGGGATTATGGCAGCTCCTCCTTCTGAGGCACTGGGTGCTAGAGCAGCTGTCTTCTTCTTCTTCTTTTTTTAATCTTTATTGGTACATTAAATATACACATCATGATTGTACTCCATAATGGGGATTTGTACCAGTGTAAGACACAACTTAACTCTCATTTTTTCCCATAGTCCTACCCACTCTACCACCCCCCATATACATAAAATTTGTCTCCTTACTTTTTTGTTACAATCTCAACATTGTCCCCTTTCACCTTATTTTACATTGAGCATTTTCTATTTCACAATATATAACATACAATGCTAGGACTCATTTACATCTTCATTTTCTCATACCAGAGAAAAGATGCGATATGTACCTATCTGTGGCCTATTTATTTCACTTATGAGGATATCCTCAAGGTATGTCCATTTAAGTAGAAATGATTCAAACTTATCATTTTTTATGGCAGAGTAGTACTCCATTCTGTAGAAGAACCGCAGCTGTCTTCTTGATGGTGAGGCTTGAGTGAGCCCACAGGTCTTGGCAGTGTTGAGGGGCTTGGCTGCTGATCCCTAAGGCAGATGCCACATAGCACTTGCTATCCTAGAAGCTTATGTTCTGGGGATTGAGAATGGCATAAGAAGAGTCTTTTGTATTTTGAATGGAGCAGTTGCTATTAGGCCAGTCAATTCCTAAAGCTTGATTTAATGCCTGGGAAGATTATGGATTCCTCACAAGGGGGAGTGCTGAGCTCCTACTCTAATTGGTGCAACTTGTGTTTTCTACTTACTTTTCCCAGCAGCAAGGACGTTGCCCCACTGCCTTAATCTTCCTTCAGCCTTGCCAAGTGCTCTAATAGTGCATTTTTCTCCTCATAAATATATTCCTTCACCATCCACATGGGTCTGTAAAGTTTTGGAAGAGAAATGCAGAAGTTTCTGTCCTTGTTGCTTAGTTAATTAAAAGTTGGAAAGAATGATCCTTCCCCTGAAGGAGCCCTTTGTTGCCTGTGTAGAAATCACAGGCTTTTCCCAACCAGTGGGATTTAATTAATGTAGCTGACCATGAAGTCATCCTTCAGAATAAGAGTGGCAAACAGGATGCCTCTCCTGAGGGATTTCATTGCCTTTCTGCTTTATGAATGTGTGTGGAGCTTTCTCTTCCTTTACTCGGTCTGGAGAAGGACAAGTTCCAACTCTGGCTTCTCATGGGTAACTGCTACAAAGAGCTCTCGAGCTAAGTTCCTTAAGTGCTTATCTTCAGATGGGGAGGAGAGGTGGCAGCACACTTCTCCTGGTGGTAAAGCTCTGGGAAGGGAGCTAGCAATGGAACTTCAGAGACTGTGATCTTAAGGTGTCGCATTTTCTGAGGCTTGCATCAAGTAATAATTCACAGATATTTTTCATGTAAATCATTAGTAGTGACCACTGTAGCAGTAGGTTTCCACCTACTAAATTCAGTGTGAAAGAACAAGATCTCATTTGAAAGCCTGTGGGAGAAAGAAAAAGGTACTTTCATTACTTTCTTTCTGTTACGTATAGAAACTTTGTGGGAAGGATCTTCAGACTTAGTTGTTGCATTATCGTTTCTATGAGTCTTGGGCTTTGACAAGTATGGAATGAAAATCATTCAAGCCAGAGAGCAGATCACAGAGTTTGAAGCAAAGGAGAACATAGAGTCACTGAGAATGAAAATGGTGTGGTAATTTCTCAAAAAAGTGGCTTACCAAGAGCAAGATATCTTATCTTTTTGTCATATACCCTCTCATACGGCTCTTGAAAATTTCCAACCAAGGCTAGAAACTCAATTTTCAGCAAGTAAACTATAATCTAGCCTATGTTGCAGGAGTTGTATATGTCAACTGAGGGTCATATATGGCTCTTGCTGTCAGGAACTGCGAAGGAAATGTACAGTGTTACTTTACTGAAGTGCATATAATTTAAGTTTCTTGCTCTGTGCTCCACTGTGACATTATCAAAACTTAAACCCACACCATTCCCCCACTGAGTCATTTTCAATGCTTAAGAATATGCTTTTAAGCTATAACTGCATCAATACCTGTGGTTGTACTTTCTATTGAGAATAAAAATGCTTTTTTCTTTCCCTCCAGAGCTGTCAAAACTTCTCATGCTGAAGAGTTTATCTTGGAAAATGTAGGTCCCCTTGTGCTACCAGTAGTGAGTGGAGAAAGTCCTTCATGCCACAATCAAAGTCGTCCTGATGACACCTATGTTTGCATAATTGTGTGGAGAATGTGCATCACTGACTTTGCCTTTTATGTTTCTGGGAAGGCAAAATTAATCACTCATTTGATATCTGACACGACAAGCTAGAGATCATAGCCTATTAAAATGTTTTATTTGTTAATCAAAGACTCCTAAATAAACCATGTTTCTTTTTCAAGTTGATTGACAAATCTTCTGAGTTTCTTAGGATATTTGAGATTTTCCATGAATACTTACACAGCAGGGAGCCACAATTTTATTGTCCGTTATTATGTTTCTGTAATTGACAAGGAAGAAAACTCCCACTTGATCCAATCCATTCTGTTTAATGATGAGGAGGTCCATTTACATATTCACTTTCATTTTACACACTGCCTTTCGGGAGAAGTAATTTCACACAGTTCTTTCTAAGCAGCATTTTAGATCAGATTTCTTTGGTAAACTTTCTGTATTTCTCCATCAGATGCTAAGATCAGGTTCCTAGTTTGAAACTCAGTTTCACCCACTACACATCTACTGTGTTCATCATACATCATTACCTCATGTATATTTGCTTATTGTAAAATGTCAGAGATATTTTTGTTATAATCAATATATCTTTAAGGCAATAATAAATAATGTTACTTAGCTCTTTTGAACTTTTGGGTAGCTAATGAACATTAGGCCGATTAAATAAATATAATCTGATGGCATGATTCCTCTCTTGTATAGAATCTAAGCTCTAGAATTTGGTGGGTGGGAGCAAATTCATTAGGCTGTACAATCATTTTTCACAGTGGTTCTAAAGTACAGAGACACACAGGCTTGGTCATGCTCAAAAATATCTGTTATTTCATTTACTAATTAAACTATAGCAATGCCCAAATCAATATAGTTAGATTTTGTTTAATTTGCAGCCATATATACAATTGCACTCTACCCCACTGATTGCTTGGATGGATATATTTTCAGTTTCTGTCATCTCAGTTTGGACATTATAAATAAATATTTGTTTTTAGGTTTATTTAAGGCTGTGTGTGTGTGTGTGTGTGTATGTGTACATGCACATGCTTATTTTTGGCTGATTTTTCTGCAAAAAATGGTCTGCTAATATACAAGAAAAATTAAAAAAATAAAAATAAAGTAGACTTCTACTGCCATATATTGTACTTCATTTCATAGGTCAATTACTATTGGTCATGAGTTCAGATCAGCAGGAAATGGTATATTCAGGAAAAGATAGGAAATTTACCAATCTTTCCTCAAAGGAGCTCCAGAAAGTGCTGAATAACTTCTGTAGTGCAAGGAGGAAAGAGAGAAAAGAGAGAGAAATGGCTAAATTAGCAGATTCCACTGGTTGCAAAAATAGAGAGAAAGCAGAATAGACAGTATTATCATAATACTGAAACCCACAGAAAGTCACAGTGTAGTATCCAGGGTTGAGAAATATTCAACACTTCTCTGCCAATTTGAAATTTCATGGGGATTTTGCATGAAAAATGCTAACCTGACAGATCTGGAGGCTATAACAGAGTTTAGAAGATAACATCACACACCAAGAAGGTTGTGTAGAAGAGTATGTTTTCACTGATGAGACTTGCTTGGTTTATACCTAGGCAAATGGTCTGTACAACACAGGTCCTGTTCCAGTGATGAGATGTTATATCTAGTGGTTTGCAGGCCTCTCATGCTGGATTTTCTATTAGCCAGAGTATGCAGTAGTCATTACCTCAGTGTTTTTGACAATGGAACATAATGATTGCAGGGGGAAAGTAAAATAAAAAAATTGATTATAAATGAATGTATTCTACTCTGGATGATGCTCTAAAAAGTATAAAATATAAAAGTATTTTTCACTATCATAAATAACTGTAACTGAATTTAAAATATCTTCTATCTTTATTCATTAATTTATGAAACATTTATCTTATTTGAGAGAAGAAAAGTCAGCAGAGAGCATTTGCATAACAAGTGTGAAGGCTCTTCTGATTCAGTGACTGGAATCACAAATAAATGAAAAAATTATTTAACTGACTAACAAATCAACTAACCAATTCACCAAGGTTTGTACCTGACAAATAAGATCAAAGAGGCTGCTAAAAACATCCGGTCTGAGAACAAACATCGAGGCGATGACTTCCTGTATCAATCAGTTCTCACATATGAGCTTTGGGAACTCCAAACATCTCAGCATCTACCAATTGCAATGCCATATAAAGCAGAATGAGATACAGTTGTCACATGCTGATTCTTGGCGCATATACCACTTGTCTAAATGCTTAATGATTTTTTTTTTTTGAGACAGGGTCTTGCTTTGTTGGCCCTGAGCTCAGCCTTAAACTCACAGCAATCCTCCTGCCTCTGCTTCCCAAGTGCTGGGGTTAGAGGCATGAGCCACCATGCCTAAGGGAGAGCTTCAAGTTTGGCTAAGGCAAGTGAACTGTGTGCCTGTCTCCTGAGCCTAAAGGTTGAGACTTTGTCTCCCTGCAGAATCAGAGACTCTTAGGGGCTTGAGCACACTCGCTTCCATGCATTAAACCTTGTCAGTAGCCATGTTGACAGCCCCACCGCTTTTGTCTCTCACACATGGCCTCACCTTCCTCCATAGCTCATGCCATATAGATCCCCCCACTCACCAAATTTGCTTATTGGGCAAAACCCTAGGTTAAACCAATAGATCCTCCCTTCCTCCCAGCCTTCATCCCACCCTGTGATCCTTTGCTATATATATGACACTGAAGCTTGAATAAATCAGAGAGCTCCAGAGACCTTCCCCAGGGTTTGTGATTGACTCTGCGCCTCATCCTCTCTGGCCGGGAAAGCCTCACATAGACAACAAACAACACATGCCCAGCACTGTGGTGTGTGGTACTGATTGCTTGTGGGCGTGAATCTCCATGCCCAGCGTTGTTGTATGTGGTTACTGAACCCGAGTTCTTGAGCTGGCAAGGCAGGCACTGGAACCACTGAGTTAAATCTCCAGCCCTGCATATGTTTTTTATGTAGCATTTTTCCACTAAGATCACGTCACTATTCTTGTGAATCATAGGGTGAAATGTGGTGAGCAGTTAAAATAGTATCATATTTTCTTAGGAATTATGGATCAATAACAGCGATCTCTTGCAAATGGGGAATAGATCAAGAGCCTGAGGGCAAGGCAGGGGGGAGGGGCAGGGCAAGTAAGTAGAATTAAGACACACCATGTTAAGGAAACTGGTAACTTCAGTGAATGTAAACGTGAGTTAAGAATAATAAAAACAGCAAGAAAGAAAATGGGGAACAGGATTTAGATGCAGAGGGAGAGATGTAGAGGTAGATGGGAAAAAGGATTTAAAAAAGGAGCTGTATAGGTCTGTGTACCAGTACACCAAACATGTACTAATAAAAGAAGGTAATAAAACTCAGGCAATATGGAGCAATTTTAGTGTGGCTACCATATACCACCCATAGTACTGCTTTACATTCATTTCATAAATAACAATAATTTCTACTCTACAAATCTAACTACTGTAACTCTCCTACTTCAACTTCTTCTGAGACTTTCCATTATTACCAGGATAATCCCCAAACTCAAGTGTGCTATTTATCTCACTGTGTAAGATAGTTGAACTTCTCAACTATATCTCCGCATTTTCTACCTTCATTTTATGCATGTGCAATATTTATAAAGCCACAATATTTCATGCCAGTCTGCCTTTGCCCTTCTTATTTCTTCTACCTGGGATGCATTTTTTATCATTGCCTCTTGGTCTGGTTAATGCTTCCTAATCCTATAAAACTTTCCCAACTCTTGTTGCTATTCCATT
The DNA here is from genome assembly GCA_004026965.1 of Petromus typicus. Lineage (NCBI taxonomy): Eukaryota > Metazoa > Chordata > Mammalia > Rodentia > Petromuridae > Petromus > Petromus typicus. The sequence continues at coordinate 996 of PVIR01033143.1, read as the reverse complement.
TCAGGAGGGAATTGTTCTGTCCTCTTCTTTGTTCTGATAATAATTTTATCAGAGATTACAATGCATTGTCTTGAACATCATTAGATATCTGCCAGGCTGTGAGTTTATTCATTTGACAAGAATTTTGTACTAATTATATTTGTATGTCAGTGTTTCATAGAATAACTGAAACATTTTAGTATAAAAATCATTTTGAAAACTCAGTAGTCAGTCATATTTACAAATCAAATAAAAATTAAATGTATATAACTTTGGGCATTGATGCAACTCATAAGTTCAAAAATATTACATCCATTACTAGTGAATATGACTAATAATATTCAATATAACATTCATCCTCATAGATTTTATGTATCTGGAGAACTGTATAAAATAATACTTTTAAACTCTGTGGTAAACACTTTGTGTTGAAGAACTTATAAAACAAATCACAGAAGTGACTTCAAGTAGGTAGGTTCTTTATTAATTAAAATGACTATGAGTCTTGTTGATGCTTTAGTTTGAGAAGTATAATTCAAAGGTATTTTTAAATGAAAAATAAAGGACCAAATTTAGGTACTATTATGATACTTACAAAATATTCTACCTTGATTTCTTGGTTAATAAGAAAAACAAGAAATTGATGCATTTTTATTTCTTGAATAATAAAGGAAACATGAACAAATTATGTTAAATAAATCATTTCTTGAACCAATAGCCATTTACAAATTCCTATCAGTGCAACATCCTATACTAAGCTTAAAACATTGACATTTTTAGGTTATTTGTGATTTCATATATTTCTACTCTGTTGTCCTATCATTAAATATTGCAGTTTGTCAATATTTTAATCCTACCTTTTTTTGCGTTACCATGTTTTCATCCATGCCTAATTCTTTGGTCATCATTTATAAGATCATTCTCAGTTTAAATTAGTCTAAGTTTTTATTTGCTATCAAATTTATTATATGTGGTGATTATTATAGACTTTGATTTTATTTATTTATTTATTTATTT
>PVIR01033142.1:0-18111 GCA_004026965.1 Petromus typicus | reverse complement strand
CTTGGTGGCATGCCTGCAGTCCCAGTACTCAGGAGCAGAGGCAGGAGGATCCCTAAGTTTAAGGCTAGTCTGAACCACAGAGTTGAGTCAAGGCCACTCCAGACTACATAGTGAGACCTTGTTTCAAAAAAAAAAAAAAGAAGCAAGGTAAAATAAAATATTTACTGCCTATCCACTTGTAATAGATACTGTATGCAGGTATCATCACCAAACCCCATAAAAAGGTGGTAGTATGTGCTGAAAATTTAGCTGTTTAGCTCAGTGGTTCTGAGGTCTGCCTAGCAAGTACAAGGTCCGAGTTTGATCCCTGGTACGATCCACCACAATGCCCGACGTGGTGGCTCACCTATAATCCAAGCACATTAAGAGACAGAGACAGGAGAATTACTGTCAGTCCAAGACTAGTCTGGGCTCATAATGAGTTCAGGACCAGCCTGAACCATAAAATGAGACCCAGTCTCAAAAGAAAAAGTGGTAGTATTATATTCATTGTTCCAAGGTAAATGATATTTTTTGCTGAAGCTACACAGCTGGGTAGAGGAAGAGGCCCAAAGGTAGGTCAATTTGACCCAACTCTAATGATCTTTTTCCTAAACTTCAGCTGCACTAACAAATACTACACATCCACAGTATAGCTGGCTCCATTTGTGAACAGATGCAAAGGAACTGTAGGAACAGGACATCATAGTATTATAGATAGCTAAATTAGGTAAAAATATAGGCAGTCAGCATGGTATAGGCCCTCAGGGTAGTTGGTATAGAGGATGAAACCACATTACAACTATAGTTACAGGCAAATCTGTTAAAGGCCAGGCCACAAGATAAATAGAGAATGACCAGGCAGACCTACATGCCTCTCCAAGGGATAAGCAACATACTATTATTGGTATCACCTGATCCAATAAAGCTAGATAGCCATCAGTCACCCGGACCTCCAGATCCATTCCTTCCTAAAGAAGGTCTTTATTCCTGGACCAGGGATTTAGCTCAGTGGTTCCAGAGTCTGCCTGGAAAGTGCAAGGTCACAAGTTTGGTAACCACATCAATGCCAGGCGTGGTGGTTCATGCCTATAATCCCAGCACTGCGGAGGCAGAGGCAGGAGGATTGCCAAGACCTTGTTGCTGGCCTGGGCCAGCATAGTGAGTTCAGGGCCAGCCTGAACCACAAAGCAAGACCCTCTCTCAAAAAAAAAAGGTCTTTGGTCTTTCTATCAATATAGTATTATACCAGATACATATATGTTCCCAGGTCTCCTTGTTACATACTTCCTAAGTGGCTAGCTTACCTAAATGGCTCTACTTATAATTGTATTGATCACAGTTTTAACCAACGTACCAACTCATAATTTTGCTCTATAAAACTTCTTTTGAGAAGTAGATTTACTGGCAACAAACTTTTGGGTGCCCTGTTGTCCCTCAAAGAAGTTTTCTTACTCTTAACCTCCACTATTCCTCAAACTTCATTCTTCAAATTCGGGGAACAAGAACTCAGTACATTTACACAACATCTAGGCAGGTTGGGAGTTACATTTATTTTCCCTATATCAATAGCAGGAAGAAGGATAAAGGAGGATCTAGGAAAACTTAACAGAAATTTCTGCCTTCATAAGGTAGACTCTGCAGTTAGGTCAGTTAAAAAGACAAAAAAAAGGAGAGAGAAGCTAGACTTGAGACGTGCCAGGCAACACAATCATTAACACCGAGGAAGCCAGAAACAAAGACTAGCTCCCCTCATTTATCTGAAAAAAATGCAAGGGAGATAACAGACAGCCATCTATGGACTCTTGTTTAATATAAAACACACACACATATACACATGTACATTGAAAGACCCAAGCGACCCCATTTTGGAGAAACTGGCCCCATCTTAGAATAAAGTAATTAAATAAAAGCATCTGTTCCAGAAAGGGCTGCATAACCAGGTTATAGGCTACAGTTCCTAGAACCCTAGGGCAAGGTGAACCAATGAGATAAGCTGTTGAAAGACCTAAAAGACTGTATTCTAAAGAATTGGTCCCATTTTAAATTGCCTAGGCCATGAACTCAAAGCCTCAGGCTCAGATCTAGGAGGGGCCACATGATCAAGTCATGAGCTCAGTTACCTTGACCACTGACCCCCCCAGAGTAATTAGCAATACCCCCCCTAGCAAAAGCCAACCACTAAGTACAAGGTCAAGATGTCCTTTATAAGGATAGTTTAAACAGATAGTTTAAACAACAACCGTTAGAGGTTTGACTTGATGGGTCTGGCCAATCAGGTTTAAACACCCAATGCTTACCTTGATGTCAACCAACCATGTAAACCATCAAGCTGAACACTCCTCCAACTTTACTGTAACATCAATAAAAACCCTGCCAAATTAGAGCTTGGCATTCTCAATTCTGATCCGCATCTGTGACGGTTCAGAGTACCTGCTCGAGCTTGTAATTAAAGGCGGGTTCACTCAGTGGTTCCAGTGCCTGTCTTGCAAGCGCAAGGGCCGGGGTTCGATCCCCAGTTAACCATATACAATGCTGGGTGTGGAGACTCAGGCCCAGCAGGAATCAGTACCACATACCACAGTGCTGGGCACGGTGGCTCACGCATGTAATCCCAGCACTAGGGAGGCAGAGGCAGGAGGATTGCTGTGATGTGAGTTTGAGGCTGAGCTCAGGGCCAGCCTGAACTACAAAGCAAGACCCTGTCTCAAAAAAAAAAAAATCTATATTACAGGGCCGGGGATATAGCTCAGTGGTTCCGGCGCCTGTCTTGCAAGCGCAAAGACACAGGTTCCATCCCCATTAACCACATAACAATACTGGGCGTGGAGACTCACCCCAGCAGCAACCAGTACACATACCACAGTGCCAGGCGTGGTGGCTCACGCCTGTAATCCCAGCACTAGGGAGGCAGAGGCAGGAGGACTCTGTGATATGAGTATGAGGCTGAGCTCAGGGTCAACCTGAACTATAAAGCGAGACTCTGTCTCAAAATAAATAAATAAATAAAAATTAAAAAACAATAAAGGCCCTCATGTATCTTACATCAGTCTCAGCTCCCTCATGGTCACTGGGAGACTCAAAATCTGGGCACAACAATATATGTTCTCATTTTAACATCAATATAGTATTATACTAGATATACATATGTTCCCAGGTCTCCTTTACTTAAGCATTAAGTAAGCTACCTCCTTATAAGACCTTCTCCTTCACTTATTCACTAGAAAAGGAAAGGAAGAAGCGAAAAGGATGGAATGAACATAGGTAGACATGTCTAGGTTAGGACAGCTCAGATATGAACAAGTGCCCATCTGGGGGATGGGAAAGATACTAGTCTCCAAAAAAAGGAGCCAGGGATAAGAGCTGTGGGCTTTCAGCTCTGAAATCTTACAGTAGCTATCTATCCTCTTTCTTTTCCATCTTTTTTCCCCAAATAAACCACTTTTTGTTATAATAATCTTTGCCTTTTAAAAATTTCTATAATGGCACAGGGCTTAAGATTAGTAATAGCTGCGTTTTTAGCAGAGTAGTGGCATGGTGTGACAAGCTACCAACCTCTGGACATAACAGTACTAATTCTGAGATTATTTTTAATAAAATCAAAACTTACTGGTGGAGAGGCGAACCGACAAGGTGGAGAGCTGCCAGAAGAGCTTCCAGGAACAGAACCAGCATACGTGGGCACTGGGACTGGGCAAGCTAGGGAAGAAACACAAAGAGCTGCACCACACTGCAGTGTATTATAAGACCTAATAAAATAACATGTCAAAATACTACATCTTTGTGCTACAAAAATTCGCATTTACCTACAGAAAATGTATACCTTCCTAGTATATAGTACTTACTAAACCATTCCAACTTGAATATGGAAGGAAAAAAAACAACTACTATTAAATAGACACAAATATTGGGGTCTAGGAAAAGCTCAATGAAATTTGAAAAGCAAAGTAAAAAATTATTTCTGGTGCAAATTGTGGAACATACAATCCCTATCTACTCAGGAGGTTGAGGCATAAGCATCACAAATTCAAGGTCAGCCTGGAAAATTTTGCAAAACTGTCCCAAAATTAAAAGGGGTGGAAATATAGCTCAGTGGTAGAGAACTTTCTTAGCACATGTGAGGCCATGAGTTCAATCCTCAGTACATTACCTCAAAAAATGATAATGTAATGCAACACTTTCTTCAGTTTGCATTTACTCATTAAGTAAAAATATAAAAATAAGTACTCACATTTCTTTATTGGAACTTGCTCAAGGAAAGGATGGCTAAAAAATGATTCTGTAATGAAAAATAAGAATATACTCTTTAAACAGACAATGACTGGCTCATAGTTATCAATGATAGCACAAAGGAAGCAGGCAGGAATGACACTGGAGCCAAAAAGAAAAAAAAACACATTAGTGAAAAAATGAAGAGTTTAAAAAATGATAAATTAGTTTAATAAAAAACATTACAAAGATCTTTTTTTCTCCTTTCTTTCCTTAACTTCTGTAAAAGATCCATAATCCAGCCACTTCTTATAATCTCTATGGCTATTATCACTACCTAAACTATATTCTCTCTCTCTTGGGTAACCAATACTCTCCTGATTAGTTTCCCAGCACTTTTTTTTTGAGACAAGTTTTCGCTTTGTAGTTCAAGCTGGTCCTGAGCTCACTATGTTAGTCCAGTAAGCCTAGAACTCACAGCAATCCTCCTGCCTCTGGCTCCTGGAGTGCTGGGATTACAGGCGTTAGCCACCACACCCAACACTGGGATATGTGGTACTGATTGATAGTGGGCGTGAGTCACCATGCCCAGCATTGTTGTATGTGGTTACTGGAGATGAACCCAGGACCTTGTCCTTGCAAGGCAGGCACTGGAACCAAGAGCTAAATCCCCAGTCCAGTTTCCCAGCTTTTAACCTTCCCATATACACATTCTATCTTCAAGAAGCAACCAGCCTGAACCTTTAAAAAATATTAGATCAGTTTTTCTCTGTCTTACTTTCTCTCTTGCTGGGACAAAAATATCTGCCATCCAAAGTTAAATGGGGGAAGGTTTATTTGGCTTACAGTTTATAGACATTTCAGTCCATCATTAGCTGGCTCCAAGGTAGGGTAGGAGAAGGGCAACAATTCACAGCAGTGGAAAACAGCAAAGCAACAAGAGATGGGGGAGAGGCTCTCAACAGCATCTTACAGCCCTAGAGAAGTAGCACTCACATCCTCAATTCTAGTGCTCTTGACCTAGTATTGCACCTGGAATCAATTCCACCCATGACTGCCTAAGGCTTTCTGGAACATCAAAATACAAACCATAACATTCCCCCTCTAGCCTCCCAAAGATTCATGCATACCACTTTATGCCAAAAAGCATTCAGTCCATCTATAACAACTACCAAAGTCCTAAAGTCTCCTCTGAAATTTAAGACAAACTCTTGCTGCAAGCCACTGTACAAATGAAAAAGAAGTTAAATACTTCCAACATTCAATGGCACAAGATACATATTTCCATTCCAAAAGTTACAAATGTGGATAGCAAGGAATGGGAACAAAGCAAGTCCAAAATCTATCAGGACATACATTATATCCCACAGTTCCACTTTCAGCATCCCTGGAAATCTGTGGAAGGTCATGAATTACAAAGGACTTGTGTGGCCCCTCCCCTAAGGCACTGCTGGAGATTGGAGCTTGCATGGCTTCTCTTTAATGCCAGCTCTACTCCCTCCTACCAGTTTTCTTCCAGCAATCCATATTCCTGGCTCTAAAAAGTTCTGGAGTCTCCACTGTACCTTCAAATTCACACTCACAGCTTCACACGCTGCCCTCTAAGGGGCAAGGCCTTCTGAAATCTGAGTAGAAGTCTTCCAGATTCCACAACTCTTTCATTCTGCATGCACCTAAAACCAAGTCCATGGGGTTGATACCAGGGGCAGCAGCAAAGGTTCCTTCTCTCTTGGCTGTAGGAGTCAAGTACTTAGATCATTGAGTCTGTGAACCCAATCCCAAAAAACAAATTCTCTAGGCCACCACCATTCCATTCCAGAACACTGTAGCCACCATAATTGTGAAACATGGTGCTCTGGGGCACTCTTGTTTTGTTTTGAGACAGGATCTTGCTATATGGCTCAGGCTGGCTTTGAACTCACTCTGTAGTCTGGCTGGCCTTAAACTCCTGGCAATCCTCCCGGTACAGTCTCCTAACTGGGTCTATTCTCAAAGTACATTATTTCACCTTCGAAAATGGGGCTGCAAAAGGTGGAGTCCTTCTGCTTCCGCCGCTAGTGATACCCTCAGGCCATCATTTCTATTCTCCATTTCTTCCTTAGCAATCAAGATCTCTGCTCTACCTTTGCAGACTGCAACTTTACTAGAACTTCCTTTCAAATCATTCTGCCAGGCTCTTTACTCTTATTTCTCAACGGAAATCTGGCTAAAAGCCCCCAACAGTAATCATGATACCACCTCAACATTAGACTGTCCTGAAATTTCTTCTGCCAAGTCAGTCACCTTTAATCTCAGTCTTAGACAAAGCATCTAGACACTAACAAAATGCAGACAAATTGCTTGCCAAAGCAGTACATACATTGTCTGGAGTCCAGCAGCCAGTGCAGTCCTTCTTCCCAGCAGAAAACTCCTGAGTCTGGTCTTTACCGACCTTCTGATCTTCTGAGCTCTGACCAGAATCTTCCATACAGTTTCAGCTCCGCTTTTTCAGCCCAAATCTCCAAACCTTTCCTAACTCTTCTCTTTCCCACAAGCCAGTTCCAAAGGCTCTTAACCCACAAGACCAGGTAATGGCTCCATTTCTCTGGTACTAAATTCTTAGTTACTTTTTTCTGGTTGCTAAGACAAAATACTTAACATCCAAAGTTAAAAGGGAGAAAGGTGTATTTGGCTTATAGATTTTAGAGGTTTCAACTCACAATCGGCTGGCTCCAAGGCAGCAGAATATAGTAAAAGCAGCAAGGGAAGAGATAAGGGCCTTTCTGCCCCTTTTATCTTACTTGTTAGATTACTTAGGGTGAATAGCCCTCCCACCCTCAATCCTAATGCCCTTGAGCTCACTATGTAGTCCAGTGAGCCTGGAACTCACAATAATCCTCCTGCTGCCTCCTCAGTGCTGGGATTATAGGTGTGAGCCACCACACCCAGCACTGTGGTAGTGGTACTGATTGCTGGTGGGTGTGAGTCACCACGCCCGGTATTGTCGTATGTGGTTACCAGGCATGAACCCAGGACCTTGCGCTTGCAAGACACGTGCTGGAACCACTGGGCTAAATCCCCAGCCCAGTTTCCCAGCTTTTAATCTTTCCTCATGCACTATGAATTAACTCCACCTCTGGAGGAAAAAGCTCTACCTATGACTACACGAAGCTTTGGGGAGACTTCAAGACACAAGCCATAACATCCTCTGCTCAAAACCCTACAACAGCTCCCCTGTTATATTTTTAGGAAAAGCCTGTCTTTAACTGGCCTTCTAGCTCTTCCTAAAGCTTCCTATGGTTTCCAGCTCTAAACCTTTGTACTGGCTATTCACTCTGCCTGAAAAACTCTTTCCACAGATATTCATGTGGCTCACCATCATTTCAAATTTGATGGAGTCTGCTCAAATGCCACTTGCAGTAAGGTTTTGTTGACTACCTTAGTTAAAATTTTAATACCCACCCAATTTCCTTTTTCTTCTTTAAATTTTCCCACAATACCCTGCACCTTCTAATATATAATAACACTATAATTTATTAGATCTTATACTTTATAAAATATTTACAAAAATAGTGAAAGAAAATGAGAAAGGGAAGTCTAATTGATTTTAATTTTATATGAAATCTCTATCTTTTTAGAATACATACGAGTAAGATAAAAAAGCATGCATAATTTAAAACAATTATTTACCAAAGTCCATTCTATCTTTTTGGTTTCTCTGAAGCAATCCCAATAGGAGATTAGCCAAATAAGGTGATGTTTCTCTGGGAATACTGGGAGAAAGGAAAAAAATATTAATCAAATGATAAATTTATATATAGAAGTTAGATTACTTTTTCTGTCATTATGATAAAAAAGGCATATGCAGTTTCATAAATACTGCATCTATAACAATACCATGCTTAAACCTCATATCTTCGGCGGGGGGCGGCTTTACAACACACTTTGAGAAACAGCAACAGGTGGAGAAGATTCTTGTGTTTGTTACTATATAGTATCTATAAGCATATAGTTCTTCTTACGCATAGACATCTTAAGGTTTTTCATTATTGTTATAATTAATATATTATATATATTATATAAATATAAATTATACAAATTATAATTTGTATTTTGTTTTGTTTTGTTGTGGTACTAGGGATTTGAACCAAGCATTATACTGAGCCACGTCCCTTGCCTTTTATTTTTCATTCTGAGAAAGAATCTCGTCAAGTTGCTAAATTGCCCTGACTGGACTCAAACTTGCTATCCATCTATATCAGCCTGTCAGTGTTCTGGGATTATAACCATATACTTTTCACTCTCTCTTTTTGGTAGTTGGGGGGCGGTGTGGGTGTGTCTGGGTAGGTAGATGCATGTGCGTAGCTTAGGCTGGAATTATGCCCATCATTCTTCTGCCTCAGCCTCCCAAGTATAAGTATTACAGGTGTATGCCCCCATGCTCAATTTGAGGTTTAACACAATCTGTAGAACTAATGGTCATTATAGAATTCTATATTAGAAATAGACTCAGTTCTAGATCTGTCTGGAAAAGGGAAGATCTTAAATAAATGCAAGTGAAAATAATACAATTTTTTAAACAATATGAAAATGATAAAGCCACTGAAAAATAGGAATACACAAGTCATGGAATAAAACTACAAAAAAATATTAAGGCAAATACAAAAAGAGCCAACTTAACTAATAAAGAGAATAATGAAAATTAAGAACTGGTCCTCCAAGCATGAAAAATCAAATCTTATATTTAACATTGGTTAAAATGTGAAGGAGCATTTTCTTAAAAATCTATATTAAAATAGTCAAACAGCACACTTTTCAGTCCAACAATTCCATCTCTAGGAGTCCATCTTAAATGCACAAATAAATACGTAAACACATATGCCTGTTCTCTCTTACGTCAAGGAAACCAGTTTGTAGTAACCACAAACTAAAAATAACAGAAATCCAATTACACAAAATATGGGGCATTTAACTACAGAACTCTATGGCAGCTATGCAAAAGGCAGCAGTAGTTCTCTACATATTGTCTCCGAACATCTAAGAAACACCACAGAGTAGAAAACAAGTTGCATAGCAACTCAAAAAAATATAATACATTTAGTCTGAAATTATGTATATTTTTTTAAAAATTACAATGTGTCTTGATTCACCTTATTCACTGGATCTAATAAGGAGAATCTTCTGGCTCTCCCCAAAATCAAAATGACCATGAAAAATAAATGTTTTGAATCAATTTAGTCACAACAATGCAGCTAAAGACATTCACAGAAGACTTCCAGTACTGCTTCAGAATGATGCAACAATAGGATAAGTGTGTTTGAAGCAAGGGGAGCATTTTGAGAGGAATAATGACAAAGTGTCTTTTATTGACATAAAAATTTTATAACACTATTTTTCAATCTCATCTTGTACACATAAATGAACACTAAAATATGTGTAAAAAATCCTACAAAAATATTCAGAAACATATACAGCAAACTCTTTTTACCCTTACAAAGCAGAGCAAAACCTAGGCAGGGATTTACAATCTACTTAATTCATATCATTTGCTTCCCAACATTAGGAACACATAAAACTTCTTTACTTTTTTTTTTTCTCTTAAATGTACCTAACATCAGAAAAAAAAAAAAAAGTACAGTCAGGCATGGTGACTAACGCTTATAATCCCAGCACTTGGGAGGCAGAGGCAGGAGGATTGCCTTGAGTTTGAAGTTGGCCTGGCCTACATAGTGAGCTCATGGCCAGCCTGAACTACAAAGTGAGACTCTGTCCCCCACAAAAAAAAAAAGAAAAAGTACAGCAGTACTGTGATTTTCTACATTTCTAAATTTTCTAAATTTCCTATTTTAGAATGTTCTAATTGTGTTTCCTATTATAACATTACCAGCAACTGAAAAAAGACTTATGAACAGAAATACATAAAACATAACATTCAAACAATATTGTATTCACATACAGTAAAGCCCACTGTAATCTAAACACATACCTAGGGATTAAGCTTCTGTTTTTTTCATAAAACATCCTTAAATCTTGAGGACTATTGGCCTGTTTAAAAAAAAAAAAAAGTTTAATGTCCTAAGCGAAGGAGGACAAAACTTCCAAGCCATATGACCAATATTCATATTGTTAACATAGAACATTAAGACCTAAGCTTGAAAGCTATGCACTGCTGAAGAAGAAATAGTTTAGCATTAGGAACCTACAAATCCTGAAATTAATGCACAAATCTTGCATAGCTAGGTTCACTGTACCTTTTCTGAGGTCAGACTCTCAAAAGAGCCGGAAACAGAAAAAGTTAAGAACTTCTATTCAAGAGGTTATATGGCCAACCAACAGGTACCTTACTGCTGTGTGAAAACTGGGATCTTAGGACCTTTAAGGAACCCAAGGAAAAGAATTAAGCATACTGCCATTGTATAGTATCTCCATAGCAACCAATGGGACACTTTCAATAACAGCTGGTTCATCAATAGAAATGCCTCTACACATAAACTAGATTAGGAAATTAAAATGGATTAGCCTGGATGTATTGATCATTCTTTTTTATACCATCTTGGGTAAATAACTTCACTTTATTATAGTTTTCAAATTCAAAAACATTTGCACCTAAGAAATTATAACATGGCAAGGCCAGAGATTTAACTCAGTGGTTCTCGCATCTACCTGGCAAATGCAAGGTCCTGAGTTTGATCCCCAGTACCACATACCACAACGCCAGGCACGGTGGCTCACATATATAATTCTAGCACACAGGAGGCAGAGGAAGCAGGAATGCTGTGAATTCAAGGCTCACCTGGGCTACATAGTAATTTCAGGGCCAGCCTATCTGAACTACAAAGTGAGACCCTGTCTTAAAAAAAAAAAAAAAAAGAAACTTAAAAATAATAAAGAAATTATAGTGTGGCCATATGGATCGAAGAGAAGTCATCGTACTGCAATATATCGCACTACTAGACCACCCCTTGACAGGGCACCAGGAGAGAGGAAGAGAAGAAAAAGACTCCAAATAATTTTTATAAAGTCTTTGCATTTATCTCCTTCTCACCAAGAATTACCAGGAACAGCACTGGAGAGTTTCCAGTGTTCTCACACAGCAGCCCTGTCTCTCATAAGCAGATTTAAGGACTTCAAACCAGACTAAGCAAGAAGCACTTTGTCACCACTCATACCCACTGCCCACGAGAAGCCTTGACCTCAGCTAGTTTTCACTGGCTGGGAAATTACCCATCAGCCATCATGCCCAGTCACACTCAGTTCAACTACAAAGGACAGGCAGATAAAAGAGTAAAAAAGAGTACCTGTAACAGAATCCACATAAGTTACAAAGAAGCCAAAATACTACTTTTGAGACATTTTTCATTTTATAAGTCAAAGATAACTGCAGAGAGAAGATCTCAAAACTGAGGATGCGAGAAAAGAATCTACCTGAAAAGGTGGTTTTCCAACTAGGCATTGATATATCACTGTTCCTATGCTCCACAAGTCTGCCTTAGCATCATAATGTTGAGACATAATAACCTCAGGTGCCTGGGAGTAAAAAATTTTAAGAGACATGTATCATTTTAGCTATATAATTAATATACTTTCACTAACAGGCAATCAATAGTCAAACTCCTAACTACTAATAAAATTAAGTGTAATATATTTCTAATCAAATGAGATTACAATGAACTTAGAACTAATTATTATATTGATACACACTAATAAACCTCAATAAAGGAGAAATAAATGCCTCTACCTATTATGGTATATATAAAGTACAGTAACAGTATTAATTAATTAAACACATACCAATTATAGAATTGAGGTTTCCTCAGGGCTATGAGAGGTGGAGGGTAGGTAACTGACAATGATACGGGAAAGATAATAGGGATTTGGTCAATCTGAAATATTTCATTTCTACTTAAAAAATCAAGGCACACATAACAATTGTTAACTTTGAATTTCCACTTTTTAAAATTGTTTTTTATTTTTTGGTTCTGAGGATGATACTCATGATCTTATGTTTGCAAGGCAGGTGCCAGCCACTAAATCCCTGGCCCTAGCAATTGTTAACTTTGTTAAAAATGGATGATAGGTACACAGGTCTTTGCTATATTTTCCTGCATGTTTTTCCCTCACTTGAAAACTCTTATAAAAATACAAAAACTATGGCAGAAAAGTATAATTAAAAAAAAAAACTGTCCTAAAAGTAAAGGAAGGCATTTCTTTGCTATTGTTATGGGTATTTTCTTATGTTTTAACAACAACTGCTTTTCACAAATACCAACAATCAGGACAATTAGTAAATAGGAATCTCAATTATATTTAAAGAATGATAAACTATTTTCTATGCATAACAGTTTAATTCATTGTCTCCTCCAAATTTTTCAATTTAGTTAACATTCTTTAATAATCAGCTAAAAAGCATTCTATGTTCAAAGATGAATAAACTGCACACTAAGAAGTACAAAGCATGGGCAGGCATGGTGACCCACACCTATAATCCCAGCAAGCTTGACGCAGGACAGAGTTTGGCCAGCGTGAACTACACACTGAGACTAGCTGAAAAAAACAAGCATGCCAGGCATAGAAGTACATGTCTATAATCCCAGCACTCAGAAGGCTGAGGCAGGAGGATCGCTGTGAGTTCAAGGCCAGCCTGGGGTATACAGTGAGTTTGAGGCCAGCCTGAACTACACCAGCAGATCCTATCTCAAAAACAAACACAAAGGCTGGGGATTCAGTTCAGTGGTTCCGAACCTGAACTACAAGGTGAGACCTTGTCTCAAAACAGAAAGGAAGGTTATCTGCCTGGCAAGTGGTATTCTGCCTGGCAAATGCAAAGTCCCAATTTCAATCCCTAGTACCTCATATCACAATGCCGGTGTGGTGGCTCACTCCTGTAATCCCACTCGGGAGACAGAGGCAGGATTGTTGTGAGTCTGAGGCTAGTTTGGGTTACGTAGTGAGTTCAGGACCAGCCTGAACTACAAAGCAGGACTCAGCCTCAAAAAACTAACAAAACAAAAAAACTAGAAGCCACGAGTAGTGCCACACACCTGTATTTCCAGCCCTCAGGAGGCTGAGGCAGGAGGATTGCCTTAGGTTAAAAGCCAGCTTGGACTACCTCGTAAGTTCAAGGCCAGCCTGAACTAATACGAGACCTTGTCTCAAAAAAATAAAGGGCCTGGGATTTAGCTCAGTGGTTCTGGTGCCTGCCTTGCAAGTGCAAGGACCCAGGTTGATGGTAACCACGTATAACAATATTGGACGTAGAGACTCAGGACCACCAGCAATCAGTACCACATACCACAGTGCCAGGTGCGGTGGCTCATGCCTATAATCCCAGCACTTGGGAGGCAGAGGCAGGAGGATTGCTGTGTGTTCAAGGCTGAGCTCAAGGGCAACCTGAACTACAAGGTGAGACCTTGTCTCAAAAAAAAAGGAAGAAACAAGAAAAGTACAAAGTAATTTTTTTCATCTTATTAAAATATAACATTTATAAAATATAAGCAGTAAAATTATGATCAAGAAACTTTATCTGATTCAAAGTAATTTTCTAGCTGGGTGTGGTGGTGCACACCTGTGATCTCAGAATTTAGGGGGCTGAGGCAGGAGAATTATTTTGAGTTCGAATCTAGCCTGAGGGGATACTGTTTCAAAACTTTTTTTATCTTTTATAACTAATTCCCTTGATCTCAAAGTTGATTTTAGAGAAATTTATTTTTCCTTTTATAGTACTTAGACATACTAAACATGCACTCTATCAACAAACTATACTCCTATTCTGATTGAAGAAATTTGTAATTAAACATGTATGTATCATAAACTTAGAACTGAAATATTTTTATTTACTTCACATAATTCAGAAGCTCCAGAATTAAAGTGTTTGTAGGCTTAATATTTCACAATAGTTCAAAGCCTATCTCAAACATGATAATATCTATATAAAGGATAATTTTCAGCATTAGTGTGAACATGAAGGAAAAAACTAAAACATAGAGATCTTGTCAAAATAGACATTTAATCTGAGTGAGGTAGCTCTCTCGCCTGTAATCCCAGCACTCAGGGGATAGAGACAGGAGGACTGCTGTGAATTCAAGACCAGCCTGGGCAACATATTGAGTTCAGGGCCAGCCTGAACTATAAAGCAAGACCCTGTCTCAAAAAAATTATTAAAAAAGTCATTTAAAAAATGAAACCAGGTATAATGGCCTATAATTCTAGCATTTAGGAGGCTAAGGCACAAGTACTGCTGAAAGATTAAGGCCAGCCTGAATTACACAGTGAGTTCAAGGCCAACCTGCACTACACAGCAAGACTGTCTCAAAATAATTTTTCAGGCTGGGGATTTAGCTCAGTGGTTCCAACACCTGTCTTGCATGTGCAAGGTCCTGGGTTCATCTCTGTAACCACTTACCACAATGCTGGGCGTGATGACTCATGCCTGTAATCCCAGCATTCAGGAAGCAGTGGCAGGAGGATTGCTATGAGTTTGAGGCTGGCCTGGGCAACATAGTGAGCTCAGGGCCAGCCTGAACTGCAAAGTGAGATCCTGTCTAAATGAATGAATGAATGAATGAATAAATATTGAGAACATCCTCTTATAGTGGAATAAGTGCTCCAAAAAGATATTAGGTATTCCTAAATAATGGACATCAAATAAAATGACCATACTTCATGAATTTTTATTTTCAATTTAATCTAAAGAGATTTTTATCATAATAATTCATCCTTTTAAAAATAAAAGCAAGTGGGAATCAATGGCACATGTCCGTAATTTCAGCTACTAAGAAGGTTGAGGAAGGAAGGTCACTAGTTCAAGGGAAGCCTGTACAACAGTGAGACTCTGTCAGGAAATGGAAGTCAAGAAAGGAGCTATGGCCTGGAGATGTAGCTCAGTGGCACCAAGCCTGCTTGACAAGTGCAAGCCCTAAGTCTGACTCCTGGTAAGGGGGAGGGAGGCTGAGGATGCAGCTCAGGAGCAGAGCACTTGCTTAGCTTATGTGAGCTCTGAGTTCAATCCCAGTTCCACAAAAATAAATAAAACAAATAAATGAATAAATAACATAGTAAAAATGAGCAAAAATTATTTACTTTTATAGTCCCCTATGCTAAAGTAAAAGATGTCTATTACTATAGCACTATTGGTAGTAAAACTGCTATCAGTAATATAGGTAACAATTCAAACTATATATAAAAATCCTGTCTTACTTGGAAACAAGCATTATACTTAGATTTCAATTCTTATGGTGCTGTGCTTTAAACACACAGGAATGCAAACTCTCACTCACCATGTACATCGGGGATCCACACAGTGTTGCAGCCATCATGTTACTATGTAAGTAACGAGCAAAGCCAAAATCCGCTATTCCACAAAATAAAACATAGAAAAACAAATGATACCTATGCTCACAACATAAAAGCTACAAAACAATTGCAAAAAATAAAGAGCTTACTAATAAGACTGTCCAGCAAAAAAACAAACAAACAAACCAAAAATAGCTGTCTCAATTTCAACAACAACAAAAAGTAGCAGTGATAATCTGTAACAGTATAGGCCATTAACAAGCTTTTTAACCAAGGAGCACCAATAGATCTCATGTGACCCATTAATATAGTTCTAATTAAAAATCAATAGCAAGGGCCAGGGATTTAGCTCAGTGATTCCAGTGTCTGCTTTGCAAGCACAAGGTCCCAAATTCAATTCCTAGCAATCACATACCACAATGTCAGGTATGGTGACTCACACCCATCAGCAGTCAGTACCACACACCATAATGCCGGGTGTGGTGACTCACGCCTATAATCCCAGCACTCAGGAGGCGGAGTTAGGAGGATTGCTGTGAGTTCCAGGCTTGCCTGGGCTACATAGTGAGCTCAGGGCCAGCCTGAGCTACAAAAGCGAGACCATGTCTTAAAAAAAAAAAAATCAATACCAGGATATTAAATTTGAACTGCTTTATTCTTCCTGCTTCAAATAATTTTGAGATACACAGCATTAAAAACTGCCAAAACCTTAATAGGACAACTTCTTGGATTCCTATGTCAAAATATCACGAGCTGTAAAAAATCAGGGCCATATTACATCAGCGTTCTTCTCCAAAGAAGCAAGATTTGTTACTGAGATCTGTATTTATAGTTTGGTCTTGTCTGAGATTTGGCATACGTTGTCAGTAAATTTAAGGATCTATAATAACAGACCCCAATGAACTCCATAAAAATTTCAAATCTGTATCAACAAAATCTATCATTCTAACAAAGCTGAGATAGTTACCTACAAATACTTTCAAATGAAACAAGATAAGACTGTTTACCTATTTTGATCCGAATACCACTGACACTTGACTTTCTGCGGTTGGCATAAGACAACAAAATGTTCTGTGGTTTGAGATCCCTATGGATTATTCCTTTGCTGTGCAGGATTCGCATGGCAGCTGCAATCTGATGCAGAAACACTCTGATAGTATCTTCACTGAGAGTTCCTTTAGCTGACAGAAAAGAAGTCAAATAAATATTTAAGTACACAAAATCAAGTACCATCTGCATAATCCCCCAACAGAACTGAGTTGTGAAGGCAGGCGTGAAAGGAATAAGGAAATGGAATTCATATTTACTCATTTACTTTAATAACTGCAGTCAGTGAAGAGATATCTGAAAAACAATAACCAACTTTTATATTTGTATTTTTGATTCACTAATGATCTTTGCTTTTACCTTCCCATTTTGACTTCTGAAAGTGCCCATGTCTCTGAACAAAAGTATACAGCAAATGTGACTCTCTTACAAACCAAAAGAGAAGTTTCCCTTAATATTAATCAAATATTGTACATGTGATAAAGGTTCATATTTAATCCTAATCATTACATGAACATAAATTAAAAACAAAGTGAACCTTTATGTTA
This sequence comes from Petromus typicus, assembly GCA_004026965.1. Classification (NCBI taxonomy): domain Eukaryota; kingdom Metazoa; phylum Chordata; class Mammalia; order Rodentia; family Petromuridae; genus Petromus; species Petromus typicus. Next base: position 1,057 of record PVIR01033142.1, on the reverse strand, counting down.
AATCCACTGCCTCTTGCACTTGTGAGGAATCTGTGTTCTACATTATTTCTTTCCTTTTATCTCTTCAGCTTAACACTACTGTCCTACACAGAATCTTTTATAACTAAAGATATCTTTAAGAAGAGATATCCAGGCCGGGGCTTTAGCTCAGTGGTTTCAGCGCCTGTCCTGCAAGCACAAGGACCCAGTTCGATCCTCGGTAATCACATACAATACTGGGTGTGGAGACTCACCCCAGCAGCAATCAGTACCACATACCACACTGCTGGGCATGGTGGCTCATGCCTGTAATCCCAGCACTCAGGAGGCAGAAGCAGGAGAATTACTGTGATGTGAGTTTGAGGCTGAACTCAGGGCCAGGCTGAACTACAAAGCGAGACCCTGTCTCAAAAACAAAAAAAAAGAAGAGATATCCTCTGGGGCTGGGGATTTAGCTCAAGTGGTACTGCACCTGCCTTCAAAGCACAAGGGCCCAAGTTCAATCCCTAGTACCATAAAAAAAAAAAAAAGATGGCCGGGGATTTAGCTCAGTGGTTCCGGTGCCTGTCTTGCAAGCGCAAGGGCCGGGGTTCGATCCCCTGGTAACCACATACAATACTGGACGTGGAAACTCACGCCCAGCAGCAATCAGTACCACATACCAGTGTTGAGCATGGTGGCTTATGCCTATAATCCCAGCACTCGGGAGGCAGAGGCAGGAGGATTGCTGTGATGTGAGTTTAAGGCTGAGCTCAGGGCCAGCCTGAACTACAAAGCGAGACCCTGTCTCAAAAATAAAAGAGAGAGAGAGAAAGAGAAGAGATATCCTCTCTACTATAAAGAGATAATGTGTATAATATTAAAATGCCGTCATTACTCAGTAACTCCTACACCACTTATGGAAGTGGCTAAGATCCTGAAGTAGAGAAGAGAAGCTGCTTTTGTTTAAATCTCAGCTCTTCTCTCCCCCCATGACCCTGGGAGATATTCCCTCCTGGACATACAGACTGCATGAGGTTCTTATGACAATTAAACAAGATAACATGCCTAATAATGAAGACTTCAAAAAATGCCTCTC
>PVIR01033141.1:0-18172 GCA_004026965.1 Petromus typicus | reverse complement strand
ACAATTTGGTCAAGTCTGAGACATATAAACATTTGAGTTTGATCTTAAAAGGTGAATAGGAGTTACCAGAGACTGAGATGAGTGTGGGAGAGGAAAGTTCAGGGTATGGGGCGGGAGAAATGACCACAAGGGAGAAATGACCACATGTACCTTCCTGCAGCACCACAGGATAACTGTGATGACAGTTAGCACTTGTACATGTAAAAGTAGTGAGTAGAAAGGATTTTGAATGTTTTTAACACAAAGAAATGATAAATATTTGAGCTGATGGATATCCCAATTTTCCTGATGTGACCAGTACATACTCTACAAATATATAGAAATATTGTACTGTGTGCCAGTAATGTGCATGCTTATATGCCAGTTAAAAATAAAACAATGAATCAGAGTTACTAGGTAGAAAAGCAATGGAGAATATTTGTAGCGAAGGAAAAAGGACAGAAATTCAAAGGTGTTAAATAAGCATGTTGGAGTGTGTGCAGGCCGTATATTACAGGGAAGTAAAACATGAGGAATGGATGAAAATGAGGTTTGAAATCAGATGACCATCCATGGTGCTCTTTAACCCTACCGAGGAGCTTCATGAGCTCTAAGAGTGAAAGATCAAAACTAAACATAAGCAAACAAATATGTAGAAAGCTGGGCTCATTACTAAGCAGAAATATGAGTTTGTGTACATTATTGGAGCTCTGTGTGAGTTCTCAAGAGCAAAATAGGGCTAAAAGTGCCTGTTTCTTGGAGTTGTAGAAATTATATAAGGCAATTATCTGTCAGTGTGTCCATCCATCCATCCATCCATCCATCCGTCTCAGTCTGCTACCCAGTAGGTATCTATTAAACTAATATTTTATATTTTTGCTTAACATACAGATGTCACAAGTATCTGATTCTGTCACAAACATTCTGATTCATGAGATGCATGGAATACTGTGGAATAGTCGGATAAGAGAAGAGAAAGGCTAGAGCTTTTTTTTGAAGATGTTAAACCTAGAGTGAGATGACACAGAGAATTAGTTTGGGATAAACTAATTTTATTGAAGATAAATTTCATTATGAATCCTGTGACCACAAATACAAAAATTAATTCACGATCTGAATGGTGGCATAAAATATTTGTACTAGAAAGGGCATACATGAAAATGAACTTTCTTAGGACATTCACAATAAACTTCTGTGGTTTTGACAATCTCAGCATAAAAATTCTTGTTCCTCTTGACCCCAGGGATTATCTCAAAGGTTTTTCTTAGTTTTATAATAAATAGATTATTCTTTTGGTGCAGGGAAAACTAATTTTAAAAGGGTGAGAAAGTCCTAAGGGCCTTAATTATATACTCTGGCTGTCAAAAAGCCTTTAACATTACATTTAAATAACATTAAATCTTTAAGAAAATATAATAGGGTTTTTGTTTGGTTCTAATACTTGATTAAAGACAGGTCACCATCTCTGCTAAACCATTGAGCAGATAGAAGGTCCAGTGATTGTCATAGAAAATTAGCCTTTATTCTTTTTTCCTTTTGAGCTATTCTACCAGTCTAATTCATTGTGCCATGAATAAAATCTGCTTCATCTAAGTTTTAAAGACAGCAAATTACTTTTATGGCTTTTTTCTTTTCAAAGGAGAAAGTCTGTATTATCTGTGGCCAAGACTTTACTCTGTAATATTGCTATTACCTTTGCTTTCTAGGTGAAAAAACAAAATGAAAATTGGCATTTTACCGTTTACTAAACTCATCTTAACATTTTTAATAAACTTAAAGTAAGTTACATCTAAGATAAATTTCTCATAGGATTAAAGTTTCCCCATTTCACCTATCTCATGAAGTTGTTTAGAGGATTAAGTGAACTAATTAGGTTAAGTGTCTGTCATTCGTATTTTATAAGTGTTTGCTGTGTAGAGTGTATTTTCAAAAATTTGAACAGGAACATCTGGTAGGTATTTAGGATGACAGAGTGCTGTCTCAGAGGATTGCCTATTAAATACAAAGGAAAGTTGTGAGTGGTTGACAAAGACAATAGAGTTAGTTATATTACTAGGTCACAGGTACCTTTTGGATAGCGTTGCCTGGCTCCTCTGTTTTTGACCATTTTTGCGTCAGGACTGGAATGTGTTTACCAGAGGATGCCCCGTATTGTCTCCTATCTGGGTTTGCTAGCTTACCATCACATTATTTTCTTTCTACTTTTTTATTTGTAGAGCTGCAGAAGTGCTAACAAATATTAATTTTCATTTTCTCTCAGTAATCCATATTTTTAAATTGCGTGTAGTAGAATTGAGTAGAATATTGTCTGTATGTCTAAATGGATCTGAATTTTTAACAATGATTATAAGTTGACCTCATAATAAGTTGTTTTTGGAAATAAGTTGTTTTTTTATAAGGAGATAAAAATGAAGTTATGGCTCAGACTGGTCTCTTAAATCTGTTTGATGGCTGCATTCAACAAAACACAACTGTGTTGATCCCAGTGGGCTTTTTGTTGTTGTTGTTGCTGTTGATATAACAGAATAGATGAAGTAAATACCCCCAAAGAAAAAAGGTTTGTTTTGGTTTCTGATTTTGGAGGTTTCAAGTCTATGGTCACTTGGATCTGTTGCTTATTTGCCTATGTTTGGGCCACACGTTGTAGTGGAGAGCACGTGGGAGGGCAAAGCACTCATCTTGTGGCTGAGAGGAGGCAGAGCGTGAGAAGGAGAGAGCCTGGGGCAAAATACACCTCTCAGTGACGTGTCCCCAGTGACCTGCTTTCTCCGGGTGTCTCCAGTGACCTGCTTTCTCCGGGTGAGCCCGTTTTATACAGTTCCTACCATCTCCCAGTGCCATCAGCTCAGGACCATGCCTCTGGAGGACGTTTTCTCCGAACTATACCAGTGACTTTGCCGTGCTTATAGCTGCTTACAATCCAGAAGTCCAAGGACTATTTGAGATGCTTCTTAGTTAAAGAAAGTAGAGAGCTGGGAAGGAGTCTGTAGAGACATGGGGTAGAGCAGAGTTCCATGGGGAATGTCCAACCACCTCGCTGGAAGGACAAGAAGCGGGACACGCGGTTAGATGAATGAGGCTCAGAAGGGCCAATGATGCGTGGAGGAAGGTTACAGGGTACCGCGAATTGCATCGTGCGGCAGGAGAGTTGTAGTGATATTAGTTCTTTTTTTTTTTTGAGACAAGGTCTCACTTTGTAGTTCAGGCTGGCCCTGAGCTCAGCCTCAGACTCACATCACAGCAATCCTCCTGCCTCTGCCTCCCGAGTGCTGGGATTACAGGCATGAGCCACCCTGCCCAGCACTGTGGTATGTGGTACTGATTGCTGGTGCACGTGAGTCTCCACACCTAGTATGGTATATTGTTACTGGGGATCAAACCCGAGCCCTTGCTCTTGGAAGACAGGCAGCGGAACCACTGAGCTAAATCCCCGGCCACCGATATTAGTTCTTCCATAGAGATACTAATACAGAGTGTAGAGGCCAGTACTTTTCATATGAGTATGTATGTGGCAAGACAGGTTTGTTTGTATGTTTTGGTTCAGAGCCTTATGGTAACTTTTGGGATTGTACATGTAAATTTAAGAAGGAATATGACAGAATTCAAGTTATTTTGATTTAGAATTATAAAATGTCACTTCTAACTCACTGAAAATGTAGCAGTGTCTGAACATGTGTCAGTCACTTCTCTTAAGAAAATACTTCTAAGTTTCAACTCCTTTATATTTATGCTTTTACAGACCTAGAGTATGCAGGAAATAATTAAACTTGGTCCTAGTCATATTGGAGACATTGGAAATATGAAGAAAACCTATTTATAAGTGATACTAGTATGTGGTTTTAAATTTTTTAGATAATTTTTGCTTCTAGACTGTGGATTCTTTTCAGTGTTGAATCTGACTTGTGTAGTACATCCTAGATTTAGATGTGGGTATATAACAATCCCCCATCCAGTATGATGACAGCAAGATTATCTGGAGTGATTCTTGTATATAGGGATTCTGTGCAGTGGTCTGTCCTCATATGTAGCTATGAGAACATGGTTGCTGTAAGTAGAGATAGTCTCCAAATAGTAGCAGATTAAATGACACATCAGGTGCACAAATAAATCACTGTTGTATTTTACTATTTACTCAAGATTTATAATAAAACTGCATTTTATGACATTGTTTTCTTTCTGACATAGTGTTCAACTTGACCAACAATGTGGATTTGGAAAACACCAAAAAGAAAATGGAAATATACCAGAAGGAAAACAAAGATGTCATTCAGAAAAATAAGTTAAAGCTGGTTGGTTGCTAAATATTTTCTTCTTTCTCCATATTAGGAATAAATGTTTTCATATGACATTTTAAAAGCTGTCTTCCTTGGGCCGGGGATTTAGCTCAGTGGTTCCGGCACCTGTCTTGTAAGCGCAAGGACCGGGGTTCGAACCTCGGTAACCACATACAATACTGGGTGTGGAGACTCACGCCCAGCAGCAACCAGTACCACATACCACAGTGCCGGGCGTGGTGGCTCACGCCTGTAATCCCAGCACTCGGGAGGTAGGGGCAGGAGGATCACTGTGAGTTGGAGGCTTACCTGGCTACATAGTGAGCTCAGGGCCAGCCTGAACTATAAGGCAAACCCTTGTCTCAAGAAAACCACGTACACACACACACACAAAATCTTGTTTCTGAAAGTACTGTAATGTCATAAAAATGACTCTCCTTGCCTAGTAAAGCTTTCTTTGAGTATATCAGGATGTGCCTGCAAAATTGATTTACCTAGCTACCATACTGCATTCACTTTATATAACTCAACAATGACAGTTTGTTTCTGTCAAGTGAGTGCCCTTTACATCCATAGGTTTTTTTTGGGTTTTTTTTGTTTTTTTGTTTTTTTTTTAATAGACAGGGTCTCACTTTGTAGTTCAGATTGACCCTGAGCTCAGCCTTGAACTCATAGCAATTCTCCTCCTGCTTCTGCCTCCCAAGTGCTGGGATTACAGGCGTGAGCCACCACGCCCGGCACTGTGGTATGTGGTACTGATTGCTGCTGGGTGTGAGTCTCCACACCCAGTATTGTATGTGGTTACCAGGGATCGAACCTGGGCCCTTGCGCTTGCAAGACAGGCGCTGGAACCACTGAGCTAAATCCCCAGCCCTTCATTCATAGTTTTAAGGTATGAAGTCATTTAAGAGTTTTAATGGATAATCTGACTTTACTTTAAAGTAGGAATTTTAATTATTGAGAATTTATGATGACATTATTGAATAAAATTATTTCATGAATGTTACAATGAAATTATTATTATTATTATTATTATTATTATTATTATTATTTTGAGACAGGGTCTCTCCTTGTAGTTCAGGCTGGCCCTGAACTCACTATGTAGCCCAGGCAAGTCTCAAACTCACAGCAATCCTCCTGCCCTTGCCTCCTGAGTGCTGGGATTACAGGCATGAACCACCACGCCCAGCATTGTGATGTGTGGTATTGATGGTTGATAGATGTGAGTTACCACATCCAACATTGTGGTATATAGTTAACGTGGATTGAATTTGGGATCGTGTACTTACAAAGAAGATGCCAGAACCACTGAGCTAAATCCCCGGCCCTACAATGAAATTATTTTGATTTTAAAAAATTTTAATGATTAATACTTGGTTATGTTCTAGCTTTTGGAGTAACTCATTATCATTTATTAGTCATTTTATGTAGAGAATTATACTTGTTAGTGAGTCTTATGTGAGAAAAATGGCACTGAAATACATATACAGATTTAGGACCACGTTTTTAGGATGATACTAAGATGTTGATGATACCATATGTTGGGTCAAGTGAGCCCTGAAGTAGTCCATGAGGCATGTGGTAATGTACATGTTGATGTCATTTTATTAGCCTGGGTAGCAATTTGCCTTTTACTTTTTTTCTGAATGTTAAAATTTCAGTGTTCTAAAAATATTTGTATATTTTAATAAAAGTTATATAAATTATTTTACATATTTTATTAAATATTTTCTGTATTTCAGCTATATGAAAAAATGATCTCTTATTAAAAGCTGGTTTTAACTAAGATTTTATTTCAAGATTGATCATCCTTATTCAGTTTCTTTATGCTTGTACTAATGTTAGGTATCAGTCCATGAAACAACCAAGCTTTCTTCAGTACAAAACTAAGTAAGTTTTGCTATTAGAATTGAGTTATTAAAGTGATTGATTAGGTACATACCTAACATCAATACAATCGTGAAGAAACTGAATAAAAATGATAAAAATGATAAATGATAAAAATGATAAAACTGAATAAAAATGATAATAAAAATCTTGAAATAGAATCTTAAGATTAGCTTTTTATTTTCAGTTCTCTGGATTCTTGTGCATAGTAGAGATTACTATGTAGAGGGTCTCAACAAAAATTGGTGAAAAGTTCATTTTACTGCATACTTGTTATGTATCTAGCAAGTGAATAGTGTACTCTGATGAGTAAGCGTATTCTTTTCTAGGGTCTGGGTAATTTCTGAACTTGGTAATAAGCACATAGAAAGTGCTATGTGCCTATTACAATGAGAACACAAAGAGGCATATTTAGTCCATTCTGGAGGGTCAAGAAAAGGATCCTAGGAAGATGGTACCTGAAAAGAGCCTTGAAAGATAAGTGAAGTTACCCAAATGAAGAAGTTGGGGCAGGAGTAGAAGTAGGAAGGTTGGCACAGGGGCATTCTAGGCAGAAAGACAGAGCAAGCAAAGGCAAGAAGGGAAGGGCAGTCATGGAGCGGCCTGAGAATTGTAAGAAATTGTATAGTGCCAGTGTTCCAAGGAGAGCAGCGCTGAGTCTGGAGAGGTAGGAAGGGGACCAAGTCTCAGTTTCCCTCCAAGTTTATGTCCTATATAAGGAAAAGACATCCAACCATGAGGAATTGTATAGTGCCAGTGTTCCAAGGAGAGCAGCGCTGAGTCTGGAGAGGTAGGAAGGGGACCAAGTCTCAGTTTCCCTCCAAGTTTATGTCCTATATAAGGAAAAGACATCCAACCATGAGGAAAAGCTTCTGCCACTCCCAGGAGTGCTGGGGACTGAATGTTTAGCACATGTGCTCAGACATAACAGCATCTCGTTAGAGAATTCTGTCTTCCTTAGAGCAACAACATAGAAACCAGTTGTTGGTAACTGTTATTGAAGGTGTAGGCAAGGTGGTAACGGGGTAATGTCCTTATTAGGATGGATTTACTGACTGTGTGGTTGAGTTTGAGAGAAGCCACCCTACAGTCTGGGAGACCAAGTGGAGGTTTTTGCAGTCATGTAGATGAGTTCAGAGATGAATTAAGAACAGGAGAAATGGGTATGAGTCAGAGAAATAGTTTGAGTTTAAAATAGCTAGTCCTAGTGGTGAATTGGAAGTGGGAGCATTTTTGGGTGAAGTAGAACAATTAGGGAGATCACAGTGACTTTAGTCCTTTAACCCACTTTATTGATCCCAGATCAGTGCTTTCATTACTCCTTCAGTTTTGGATTCTTTTTTTTTTTTTTTTTTTTTTTCTTCAAGAAAATACTTTATTATAAGAATATTTTTGCGAGTGTTTGCTCCACACTTAAGGATGAAGTTTGTGGGAAAATTATATATTGGTAGTACTGAATATATTTAAGAACATCTAAAAAGAAGGTAGGGAGAAACATACAAAATGTCAATTTTTATACAAGGTGAAGAGTAGGAGTCTAGTATTTGTCGTCAGCACATGGTTATTCATTTTTCTCCATACCACTGAAGAGGCTGCATGTTCTCCAGTGTATGTTCTTGATGCCTTTGTTGAGAATCAGTAGGGTATAGATGCTTGGGTTTATTTCTGAGTTTGCTATTCTATTCTGTCTTCTCTATGACTGTTTTTTTTTTGCTAATGCTATGCTGTTTTGGTTCCTCTGGCTTTGTAGTATGTTTTGAAATCAAGGATTGTGGTGCTTCCCGTGTTGCTCTTTTGCTCAGGATTGCTTTGACTGTTCAGGGCTTAACATGCTTCAGTAGAGATTGTTATTTTGTATTTTGGTGGGAATTATATTGAATCAGTAGATCATTTTTGGTAGTGGAACATTTTAATGATATTAATTCTCCCCAATTCATGAACACAGGGACTCTTTGCATATTATATATTTTTTCTTCTTTAGTATTTTTGTTCGTGTTGTTTGTTTTGAGACAGGGTCTTGCTAGATAGTTCAGGTTGTCCTCGAACTTATTATGTATCTGAGGATGACCTCAAACTCATGAGAGTCCTCCTGCCTTAGCCTCCCAAATTCTGGGATTAGAGGCATGTACTACCGTGCCCAGCTGTATTTAGTGCCTTTTAATTTTCATTGTAAAGATCATTAACTGCTTTGGCTAAATTGATTCCTAGGTGTTTTATTTTTAATGAGGCTATTGTGAGCAAGATTGTTCTTCTAATTCTTTCCCAGTGAGTTCATTATTGGGGCAGAGAAAGGTTACTATACAGAATTTTTTTTTCTGTTGAGTGTATTGGTACATTTTAGGTATATATTATAATCACATTTATCATTGAGAATTCATATCTATACAAGATGTATTTTGGATTTTGTTTTTTCTCCATTCCCCTTCCTTCCCTTCCACCCTTTCCTTATCTTCTCTTAATGTCTTCTCAGCCCTCAATGTGGCATTTATCCCTTTAAGTTAGTAAAGTATAGTGGACATTTACTGATTTGTGTCAGCTGTCCTCTTTAGCTTTTTCTGAGGCTTTCTCCCCTGCCATACTTCATGCCTTACAAAGACAATCATTTCAAATTGTTTCATATTTGTTCCTTCATACTCTTTGCTTTCCCTCTATTGTACAAGAGGAGGAATTCGTAAAATGATTGGGAGAGATGCCAATAGAATTTAGCAACTGATTTTTTTTTTTTTTTTTAAAACAAGGTCTCACTTTGTAGTTCAGGTTGGTCCTGAGCTCAATATGTAGCCCAGGAGAGCCTGAAACTCAGCAATTCTCCTGCCTCTGTCTCCTAGTGCTGGGATTCCAGGAGTGAGCCACCACGCCCAGCACTGGTATGTGGTTACTGAGGATTGAACTCATGACCTTGAGCTTGCCAGGCAGATGCCAAAATAACTGAGCTAAATCCCTGGCCCTAGCAACTATTTATTAAACAATAAGAAAAGGTGTTTAAAGAGAGTAAACAAAGATGGCTCTGAGATCGACCTGATTTGAGATGTTGGTGTTTTCCTAACAAAAGTAAGGACATTTTGCATATACTGAGATTAAAATATATGTGAAATATTTTTTCTGCTGGAGTTTAATATGTGAATTGAAAAAAGTGAGGTTAAATCTCCTAAGATGAATGACTCCAAAGTATCTATAATAATTATAAATAAAAATTATTAAGTAGTTATTACAGTGTTCCTTCTAGACTCTGTATTTTTAGTGTTTCTGTAGTGTAATCTTGTTCTCTTTTATTTTTTTCTTTGTTGAGTTTATTGGTAAATTTTAGATATACACTGTGATCACATTCAACATTGAGAATTTATACCTGTACATGGTGTATCTTAATTCTCATTTTTTCTCGTTCCCCTGCCCTCCCTACAACACCCTCATATACATAAACTTTGTTTCTGTTTTTTAGTTTTACCATGAAATTTTTTCTTTAATTTCCCTTGTATCTCCTCATTCTCTTTAATAGTAATATGATCACATGAAATAAAGTGAATCTTGGTTCCTTCTAAGTAGAAGGGCTTCATTATTTAAAAAAAAGAATGAGTGATTAGTGTTTTTTATGCTTCCAATAAAAACGTATGAGAGTGATAGAAGACTGATGTGAAATGTTAAATTTACCATCTGCTTTATACAAATTTCTGTTTTAGACTCGGGAACAGGAAGAGTTGGAAGAAGCTTTGGAAGTAGAGCGACAGGAAAATGAACAAAGAAGGCTCTTTATACAAAAAGAGGAACAACTGCAGCAGGTTCTAAAGCGGAAGAATAAGCAGGCTTTTTTAGACGAGCTGGTATGTACAGGTGTATTCTCTGGGCACTTCCCACTGTACATCTTATGGAGTGTCTTGGAACTGTGGAAAGAAATATTCTCAGAATAAAAAGTACAAGCTGTTAGGGCCAGGGATTTAGCTCAGTGGTTCTGGAGCCTGTCTTGCAAGTGCAAGGGCCCGGTTCGATCCCAGGTAACCACATAACAATACGGGGTGTGGAGACTCACCCCAGCAGCAACCAGTACCACATACCACAGTGCCGGGCGTGGTGGCTCACACCTGTAATCCTAGCACTCGGGAGGCAGAGACAGGAGGATTGCTGTGATGTGAGTTGGAGGCTGAGCTCAGGGCCAGCCCAAACCACAAAGCGAGACCCTGTCTCAAAGAACCTTAAAAAAAAAAAAAAAAAAGTAGAAGCTGTTAATGTTTTTTTTGTTGTTGTTTTTTGAGACAGGGTCTTGCTTTTGTAGTTCAGGCTGGCCCTGAGCTCAGCCTTGAACTCACAGAAATCCACCTGTCTGTGCCTCCGAGTGCTGGGATTATAGGCATGAGCCATCACGCCCAGCACTGATTGCTGGTGGATGTGAGCCACCATGCCCAGCATTGCTGTACGTGGTTAGCGGGGATGGAACCCAGGCTCTTGTGCTTGCAAGGCAGGCAGTGGAACCACTGAGCTAAATCCCCAGCCTTGTTTGTCGATCTTAACCTCAAAATGAGGTTCTGGTGTATTTTATTTCTATTCCTTTTCTTTTTTCTCTTTCATTTTAAAATGTTTTATCAATATCTTTTATTTTCAAATGAGAGAAAAATGTTATAACTGATGTAACCTGCTGTACCCTCAATAGATAATGACATATATTTTTAAGCTTACTGATTAAAATACACTATTTTGAAGGCCTTTTTTGTTAATTAATATTGCCTATTAACTAGCTAATTTTTAAGTTATTTTGATTGTGTGCTGAGATTTGAGGTGATCTGGAGGCTGTGTGACAATTGTGTTTCATATTTTTGCATGAAAAAGAATATACTTGGAGGAAATGGCATTATTACTCTAATAGTAGTATTTTTCTAGTAGTTAGCTATTTAAGTAGTCAACATGTTTGATAGCAATAATAACTAAGATTTTTGAAGTGTTTCATTGATTTGATACTATATTATTTAATGCTATTACTACGATAATGATTGCATCACAAAATAGGAAATCTTTTTACATTTTTCCTTTTTTATTTTTGTTCACATACATTCATCTCCGTGAGATTTTCTTCAGTGTTGACACACTTATTTTCCCTAAGTAACTTGTTATTATGTGATGAGCTAAGTGTATACATGTTTTCTAATCTGCTCTCATCTGATAAAACATTTAAACCAGTGAACCAGGAATAAAAAGAGAAAGGAAGATTAATGAAGTTAGAAATAGATGAAAAAAAACAAAATCAAGGTAAAGAGTTTAAGGAATTTTAGGTAGACAGAAAATGCTCATCACAGCATCCTGTCTACTCTCTGTGATGGAAGGGGATTTTGGTTCTTCAAAGGGGGCCACAGCCTATAAAATACAATAATATTTTTCTGGCAACTTTGGTAGATTTTTCCTGAATGTGCCAGGTGGCAGGACAGCTTTAATAGTTGAAATGACGTGTATTGTGTTTCATACTTTTGTAGATGTGTTTTGTGAGAAATTAAAATTGTTAAGGAATGAATTAGTAAATACTGATGCTCAAATGTTGTATTGAAAGATTATTTCTGCATCACTTTATATGAAGAGGAACATACTTTGCTTGGAATAATGCTTTTCCTCTCTACATTTAATTAATTGCTCCCAGATACAGAGCTTTGATATTAGATGAATATACAATCTAATTTTGGCATTTTATGTTTTGTCTCTAAAGGTTTTGGAAATTTGGAGTTTCCCTAGGTTTGCAGAGCAGCTTTTCTTGCATATCCTCTAAGTACTTTAAATTATGGTAGGAAGTTTTGCTGCCTCAGTGAGCTGCTATTGGCACGAAGTGCCCCAATAATTCATTGAGGGATGAAGCAAGATGTGAAACTGCCAGTGCTGTCCAGTGTGTATGACCTGGGGTTAGTACTAGATTTTGTGAGCGCTCCCCACTTCTGTTTTCTTCACCTGCAAGTCATTACTGTGCCTACTTCCCTCACTGTTTACATCCCGTAACATGGTTGTTAAATAATTCTTAGTAATTTACTGTATTCATTAGTACAATTAATTGCAGCAGATTGGTTTAGAATACCACTGCAGTTTCGATTTCAGATTTCCATTTTGAAATTTATTTTTAAAACTCAGATTGTTTTTAATCATTGCCAAACTTTATATTATAAATGTTAATATACTTTTAGTCTTTTTTGACTAATGGAATTCATTAAATTTCTTTTGTTTCCTTTTTCTTCTTGAATTCTTATTAACTAGATGAAATAATATATTTCCTTTTCTGTGTTCATGTGTTAGATTTTTATTAAAAAAAGATAACATTGATGTTTGCAAATATGTACAGAAGTTTAAACTTCAGAATTATTTCCTGCACCTAGTTGACACAAGTACTGCTTATTATAACTTTTTACTCCCACTTTTCAGTTTGGTCCTTGTGTCAAAAGTTAGTTTTTAACCTTTAAAAATCATTGTTATGATATGTAACAGGATTTTAAAGTTATGGTCTTAATACTTATGGCTTAGTATTTGCCATAATGTTGGTTAAGAAGTCCATTTTTTTCAATCCTGTAAATACAACTTTTTTAACAGTTGAGGAAGACATTTTAAACCAGGTCATGTCTTATTAAATCTTTTTATATTCTTATTTGGAAATTTTCTTCTGTTTATGTCTGGAATTTTGTATGGCTGATATTGTGAAAAGCAGTAGCTGATTTTTATTAGAAATTTTGTTCGCCAGATGGGTTACTTAAGTCCGTTAAAGTAATCTTTTAAAAACAGTCATTATAAAACTTTTAATGAGTATTATAGGCAGTCATATTAAAATTTTTAAAAATATTAAAGAATGTGCCTTTAGGCAATTATTATAGGTTATATAAACCTTTTATGGTAAAATGTATTATTAAGAAGACTGAGTTTACTTGAAAGACTGAATCTTCCACAGCAAATATGTTTCACATAGTTTATTTTACTCTTTAGTTTTGTCATTAAAGCTCATACTTAATTCTAGTTTAATATTCACAAAGGTTTTCAGGCCTTAAAATTCTGAGTACTAATGTAGAATTAAGTAGATTCAAGTTATATGCCATTGTATTAAAATTACTTTTAAGAGTCTGGAATATTTATTTTTATAAAATTAAACTGTTTAGACATTTTAATGTTCAGTTCCTTCTTTGTGAATATGACACCAGGATTAAAACAAGCTAGTTTTGATTAGCAGTTTCTTTAAAGTGAATACATTGTCTTGCTTTTAATATAAGCATTTTTGCATTTTAGAATAAATGCTTGTTATAATGAGCATTTGAATTTACTTGAATATAAATGGGGAAGCAGACATTTAACTTTATAGCCAAAAATTTTTTTCTGTTTCTGCATGTAAAAAGACAATTTTGGCCACTATTCATTTAAAGTATTTTTAAATTTTATGTTTATTTTAAAAGAAATGCTCAATAAGGAAATTTAGAATAGTTGCAGCAATACTATTACTAATGTATTACTCATGCTTTGTTGTAAAATAAGAGAAGTATCTAAGTATATCTTTCATTATTTCTAAAGCCTGTTTCCATGGCTTTTATCTTAAGAAGGATCTGTTTTATAAATAAAATTTGTATTCTTTAACTCATTTTTAAGTGTTTTAATCTCTGTAATGTTGCTTTTGCGAAATATTTTTAGTATGAAGTCTTAATGTGCAACTTTACTCTAGGACAATTCTGAATTAAGTTGCTTGTTATTTGAATTATTTTCTGTACTCTAACCTTAATTCCTGTAACTATATTAGTTAGCCATATTTGTTCCTAAAACTTATTAAGTTGTTAGATTTAGGAAAAAATTTGAATTGGGTGTATGTTTGTTTTCATACTAGGAAATGTTAACAGTAATTCAGGATTAAATTCTGGATGTGCATGTATTTTAAAGATGCGTATTTTGAAAAACATGTATTTTTTTGCATATAACTTAGTATAGGAGACACACAAGTTTTCGTACCTTCATTGTTATTTATAAAGAATGTACTGTGTATGTGTGTGAAAGAAAAAAAGAGACCTTTTCCCCCAGGGCTCTCTTCAGTTGAGAACCCTGAATGAAGAAGCCCGGAGAGTCTGGGTATCATTTAGTTTAGCCTTTAGCTTCATAGCACTTAGAGCATGTAAGAAGACCTCATGTTAAACAGGAAAAATAGCAGTCTACATTTAATAATTAGTCACTGATTTGCTTGGAGTACTCAAATAATTGTGGATATATTTATGCAAATATGGCCCTGATTTAGTATCAGTGTAAAGTATTGAAAATATTTGTCCTTTTTAATTGATGAAAAAATTTTAGTTTTGCTGTTTAAGAATAGGGTAAGTAAAGGAGAAAATAAAGATATGTTTGGTTGTCTTCACAATGGTCTAATTGTGTAAAACAGAAAAGGATCATTTCTAAACAGCCTCAGGTGAAACCTAATGGGAAACAATTTCAGACTGGGCCGAGTTCAGTGGTGAAAAGAATGTGTCTTAGATAAACACCGGATCTCAGTTGTAGTACTTCATACTACTCTTTTTGTGATTAGCGTCTATTTTTCTTTTTAATAAATACGGTGGGTGACTTGATGAAATAGAACTCCATTATATTATCTTTAATGTGGATTTTATAAAAATACTTGTTTGCAAGTTATTTCAATTTATTAGCCTACAACAGCCATTTCTTATTATAGAATGTTAGTATTTTTGGTAGTGTTCTCCATAAATTGAGTATTTAGTTTGACATTAAATGTCTATGGAAAGAGCATATTAGAAATAACAGTATTGTTGCTTTGTAGCTTTTCCCAGGGAAGCTTTCATACCTGAGTTTGATCTTTTCTCACAGGAGAGTTCTGATCTTCCTGTTGCTCTGCTTTTGGCTCAACATAAAGACAGATCTACCCAACTGGAAATGCAGCTCGACAGACCCAAGCCTGTGAAGCCAGTGACATTTTCCACAGGCATCAAGATGGTGAGCCTTATTTCATTTGCTCATTGACACGTATTTTCTACGGATCGTGCTCTATAACTGTTAATTCCCGCAGGGAGCTGAAAAGTTAGGATGTTTAAGAACAGGGTCTAATGCAAGCCAGATGTCTGGATATATGAATGTGCATCATGTAAAGAAAATGAAAAGTAATAGTTTTCAAAGTACACATTCTAATTTTATTCAGATATATGATTTGTATGTTTGTCTTACATTTTATTTTTATTTTTATTTGTTTTTAGGTTTTTTGAGACAGGGTCTCGCTTTGTAATTCAGGCTGGCCCTGAGCTCAGCCTCCAGCTCACATCACAGCAATCCTCTTGCCTCTGCTTCCCGAGTACTGGGATTACAGGGGTGAGCCACCACGCCCGGCACTGTGGGATGAGGCATTGGTTACTGCTGGGTGTGAGTCTCCACGCCCAGTATGGTATGCGGTTACCAAAGATTGAACCCGGGTCCTTGCACTTGCAAGACAGGCGCCGGAACCACTGAGCTAAATCCCAGGCCCTTGTCTTACATTTTAAATTTGTAGTTTAGGAAAACATTCCATAAGAGAAAATGCTTAACTATCTAGGGAAGTAGTGACCTACTGACAAAACAGGAAAATAAATAAATAAATTTATATTTTGTCCCAAGCAGTTCTTCATAACCATATTCTCTCAGTATTCAAAAGCCATTTTTGCTGTGGAGTATATCTAATCCCAGTGTTCCGGAGGCTGAGGCAGGAGGACCACCGTGCATTCAGTGCCAGCCCATGTTACATAATGAGTTCACACCAGCTTGAACTGCATTGTGAGACCCTACCTCAGCCAAAAATATAAAAAGCCATGCTAATGAGGATGATAGAAATAAAAAAATAAAAGCCAGTTTTAGTTTCCAGACCATTTTAAAGCAGACTACTTTGAATTTAAAAAATTGTTCAGCCATTCATTCAAAATAAATATTTTATAAGCCAGTCATATATTTGAATACTTCTATTAAGTTATTTCTTTTGTTTAGGAATTACATACTATGTCATGTTAACTTTAACATTCAGATTTTTAAGATAAAACCAGTATAAAGTATATAACTTTCATATTGATAAGTATGTTTTATTTATTTATTATGATAGGGTTTCATTTTTTTATTTTTTAATTAATTAATTATTTATTTATTTTTTAGATTTTTTGAGACAGGGTCTTGCTTTGTGGTTCAGGCTGGCCTTGAGCTCAGCCTCAAACTCACATAACAGCAATCCTCCTGCCTCTGCCTCCCAGGTGCTGGGATTACAGGTGTGAGCCACTACGCCCAGCACTGTGGTATGTGGTGCTGATTGCTGCTGCGCATGAGTCTCCACACCCAGTATTGTATGTGGTTACCGGGGATCGAACCCGGGTCCTTGCGCTTGCAAGACAGGCGCCAGAACCACTGAGCTAACTCCCTGGCCCAATAAGTATGTTTTAAAATAACCTCATTTTCAAACTAACATCATGAAATTGTAGGTAAGGACTTGGTCTTTGGAGCCAGATGAACTCAATCCAGTACTCTCTGCCTTGCTGAGCCATGTGTTTGTAGTGAGCAGATGGATATTCCGGTCTCTGTAATGAGCCTTTCCCGTCATCTGTAAAGTGGCAAAGACAAGACCACTCAGAAGCCTACTGAGGACATCAAAGGGGGTGTGGACAAAGTGCCCAACATGGCATCTGTTAAGCAATCAGGAAATGCGACTAGTGTTATAGAGAGTGTATGAGCTGATAGCATTAGATTACTGCACCAATTTATTCCATAAATCTTTGATTCTGCAACTGTGCTAGTGCCAAAGGTTTGAAATCGGAGTTAAAAGACCTGTATTTAAAATTTGACTAATTTAAATGATTGCATGTTATTGATCAAGTTGCCAATTTTCATTGTTATCGTCTATAAAATGAGGGTTATCGTCTATAAAATGAGGGTTATTTCTGACCCTCGTCAAATTGCTGTGCGAGGTTAATAATAATATATACCTTCAATGTTGCTCGGCACTGACACCAAGTTCTACAGGTCTGAAATAATGAAATCAGCATTGTGTGGATCCTGTTACTTCCCTAAGGAAGGAAGCGGTCTGTAATGTTTAGGTATTTTAAGCCAGTAATTCTGCACATATCCAATATATTATATTTTTATACACACAAGTGTTATTCAAAAATTTTACATTTTCCCTTTTTTCTGAATGTTTTCCTTTAGAACATAAAACTAAACCAACTTAAATTTTCAGATTCAGTTATTTTGAAATGATCAAAGAGTCTAATAGAATACATTAATAGTTTAGAGAATAACATTTCTTATTTAATCTTTTTATGCAAGGGTATGTTCTCTATTTTTTCACTCAGTATAGTGCTAGAACTATTAATTTTTTAATCCTTTATATTAAGGATTATATTATGATTGTATTAAAATGATTAGTTTCCTTTTTTGTCTCTATCAGTCTATAAGCTAACAAGCTTTCTATCTGTATTGAGAGCTAGATGGATGGATAGATGTACAAATGAGTAGTTGATTAAAATTATACGAGAATTTATTTTAAAGTAATCAGAAATCATTTAGTCAGTTATAATGCAAGTGCCTGCTTATGATTTTTTGTAAATGATATAGATATATTGATGAGTTTTGCTTTTTGAAGCAGATTCTCACTCTACAGTTTCAGTTGCTTTTAAACTCACTGTATATGCCAGGCTGGCCTTGAACATGCGGTGACTCATGTTCAAGAGAGTGTCCCAAGTGCTGGAATCACAGACATGCACCTTTGAGCTCAGTTCAGTGAATGATATATTTTTAAAATTCTTTATGTTGGTGCATACTGCTTTTTGAAAACATCTAATATAATGTCAGGAAACATAGAAATTGCATAATAGGAAAATACTGAACAGTTTGACCTTAGTTGTTATTCTTAATTGTAGTGAAACTACTGGAAAAGTGTTTGTTAGATTACTAAATGTGTTTCTTACTCTTGGAAAGCATCTTGGGTACTTCTCTAAGATGAAGTCTAGAGACTAACTCTGATAATTTTTAACCAGGCTGTACTTGTTTTATATTGATCACATTCTTTGATAAGAACTTTTAGTGTATTTCAT
>PVIR01033140.1:0-18129 GCA_004026965.1 Petromus typicus | reverse complement strand
AGAAATATAAAAATTATACCAAGTTTATATTCTTCATGAAGAAATTAGCAAATTATAAGAACCCATCATGAGATAAGTTTTTGAGGATTAAGCAAATAGATCTTAATAACAGACATTTAAGGTTATGCAGTATTTGTTTAGTTATTTATTTGATGTCTCAGTATACCAAGATAAATATTTAAAAACAAACTCTAAAGCTTTTACTATGCTAGTATATGTATTCATGGATAGATATGGACAGGTGTGGGGAAATTCTGGCTGGAAGAGTGAGTTAAATGTTGGCTAAAACGAAATGATTCCCTGTGCTGATGTTCACACTTTCTAGAGTACACGATTTAAATTCAACTAGGCCAGCAAGGGCAACAGTCAAGCAGATTCCAAAACGGATTATTTTTCAAAATGTTTTTTTCTGACACCATTTCTGATGACATGTTTGGGTGACAGAAATAGGAATTACATCACAGACCTCGTCCTTTTGCTGTCATTCCCTGGCTTTACACAAATTTCTGCACAGCCATCCTTCTTCTAGCTTTTATCCTTGAACCCAAGTTGTTCAGCGAAATGCCACAGAAATCTCTTTTTTTTCCCCCAAGACTCTTTGACACCATGGGATCTCAGTTAAGGCACCCCCCCCATAGGCTTTCTTGGAGTGAAAATTGGATATCGACTCTGAGTAATTTCTCTTCTTTATGCTACACCATGGCTGTAACTTCAGCAAATATGTATATAAATTCCAAGTACTAAATATACACAATATGCATATAAATACATAATAGTAACATGCATAACATCTGTACACAGTGCCTATGTAAATTTATCTAAATCATATAAAAATATGAACAAACATATATAAGACCAGTATTTGTTTACCCCTTCTTTTTTCAACATTTACCTACTTTCGTCCCATCTCAACATGGAGGTGTGACTGTCACAAAATATGCTTCACTGTGAGAATCCACAAATAAGCTCAGGGAAGTGCCAAGCATGCACCTGAGCCCTCCTGCAGCTCTCCCGCAGCCCGGCCACCACGAACACAGTCGGGTAAATGATATAGATGGAGACACACAAAGCAGGAGCACTGCTCAAGGCAATACTGGCTTGCTTTTATATTCCTGAGTTTTGACCCAATGATTTGAAAACAAAATATTTTGAAGCCCTTTATGTGTTTAGCATCAACAGATCATTGAAGCAATAATTATCTGTAGGCAGATATTGGAATATTTGATCTTTATGAAAAGATTTTCCAACCATTCCTTTGAATTGATTAATTAAATTGAATGAATCATTGTCATCTTTCAGAAACTCACAGACATCTGATGTTCTGATACAAAATATTTTTAAGTTTGCATAATTTTTAGTTTGAATAAGTAACTCACTGATATCCAGTTTCCTTTAAGATGATATTTGCATAATCTTTCTTAGAAGGGTAAGAAACAAGTAGAAGACCTAGTTAAATACCATTTAGTTGAGCTACAGCAAAACATTTGTGAAATATATATATATATATATATATATATATATATAATTGAAATTATATGCAGTTTCCTTGGAAATCATCTGCTTAGCTATATAATTACTACTCATTAGCTCTGTGACCATAAGTAAATTATACAATCTGAGAATTTAAATTTCCTTGCATTAAAATATGTATAATAACTATATATTTACTTGTATTATTTTAGGATTAAATAAGTAAATATATGAATAGCAGCGAGAATATTTAATAGTTTTTCTATGTGATAGCTGTGATTATTTATCATGCATATTTGCCAGAAGGTTAGTCTTCTTTATTTCCTGCTTGCATTTTCTGACCATTATGCTAAAGCAATTTGTGCCATACAGCTTACCTGCAAGTTTTTGGACTTATTTTGCTTAAAAATTTTTGAATTTTTCATAAATGTCAATTTTGGTATTTGAATATCTGTATCTTGGAAGGCAGCTATGCTCACCACTATACCACCAGTGCAGGTTGAATATCTATATCTTGAATACATGGTAATAATAATAAATAGTATATTAAGGAATCTTTCATTTGATTCCAATATTTTAGTAGATTTATCAAACTTTAGATTATTGAATCATACTCTAACAAAAATTGTTTTCAATGAAATGCAGAAATATTGACAAAAAACATTTTTATATAGCTGATTTATTTTATCTATAAAATAAAAATTTAAATATACCTTATAGTGGCATAAATAAAACTAATCTAAGACCATTCAAGAATTTTTAAATTAAGTTGTCCAACAATTTATGTCACATTAAAACCTTATCAAATCTTAGATTTCAGGGTAAATTTAAATAGACTTTCTACATGATTTAATATATTTGAATTTCTAAAGATAGGATATAAAATTATTCCATAAAAGTTATTAAAGTACTAACATGTACCTGAAGATTAAGTCAGAGTTTATAGTCAGAATGTATCTTTCTTTTATTATTTTATTTTAATTTACTTGCAAAGTTACAGAATTAACATAATGTATTTTTGAAAGATATTTACTATCCTTATTGAAAGAGGTTTGGGCATTGCCAATGTATAGTCAAATATCTGAAGAATATAAATATAAGGATATCAGTCGATACAAAGTACTGCCTAAGAAATCAAGCAAGACACATTGTAACTGTGTACATTCATTTATGTGTGTGTAATTCATTTTGAATATGTGTAATTCATATCCTCAAAACTCTTTCTCATTGCACTTCGTAAAGTGAACTATTAAATGTACAAAAGAAAAAGCTGGACTTGTTATTTTGATGTCTTAAACAAAAATGTATTTCATTTTCCAGTGTTTAGTTGACAAAAGCTTATGTTTTTCCTGGAAGAATACTTAGTAGCGCCGAGAAGTACATCAATAAAGCAACATTAAAGAGATATTTATAATTTCTCTTCTTAATTTCCCATCCTCAAGGAGATGATAAAGTCCCTCTAGAGAATTAGTTCCCCTTAGACAATACTCTCTTTCCTTCCCTTTGAAATTAACTGAAATATTTAAAGAGGTTCACTGTATTCAAAATTTTTCCAAAGATTTAAAATCTTTCTAAAAATACTGTATCATAACAATAGCAGAAACAAATAAATATACTGAAATGTTTAAAGAGACCTGAAAGATGTCAGTGTAAGTTTAAACTACAAGAAGCAACTACATCTGGAAACAAACAAAAAGAAAGAAAACTTTATTTCTGAAAATGCAATGAAATCAGGTGTATCTATGCTGCTTTGCGCTGGGCGGAATGAGGAGCCTGTGGTGCCTGTGCTTTGGGATATGGCTGTGGAGGCGGGGTTGGAAAGGAGGAGCGTTGGGGTCTCTAGGGGTCAGTGAGTCCCTCAGTCTTCTGTGAGACAGCCCTGCCAAAGAGTCACCGCTCCCTGCGGCAGCAGTATGAGGTTTAACTTACAGAGACCTGGAGATCTAGACTGAACCTTAACCTAAACCTAAACGGTAAGCAGTAGAGTCAAACACACCCTTTGCAGGCATCTGCCTCGGTATTCATTCAACTGAGTATTCACCTTTAAGACTTAGGAAATTCTTCCCTGGTGACGCTGACTATCCCCAGAGAAAAAGACACACAGATGCTTATTGTGCGGCGTCCAAAAATATAGCAACCAGACTGGTTCTCAATCACTCTAAAGTGATGCTTTTCACTTACAAACTATCTCTCAATTCTTACTGAGTCTATTTTGGTTGTAAACCACAGTGAAACAAAACAAAATAAGATGCCCACACTGGACTTGTTTAGCATGAAAAAAACAAGACAAGACACAACAAAGCAAGAGAGAGAGAGAGAGAGAGAGAGATCAGAACTCTGAATAAAATATGATTAAACAATTTGTAAATCTTTTGTAAATTAAATTTAATGAACTCGGTATCAAGATGCTGGCAAAAATAGTGCATGAAAAATGTAAGCTAAAAATCAAAAGAACACACTATCTACCAGTTATGAACTTTTTAAGAGAAGTTAATAAAAGAGGCTAAAACATTTCTGCTGAGGAAATGCATGAAATCTTGATCATCACGTTTGAGGGCACGAAGAAAAAAAAGAATAGTAAGGCCTTAAATGTAGGAAAAGTCTAGAAAATAAAGACTATCCTTTTACAATGGAAAAAAAGTTCATTGGAAACTCACAGTTGATAAGCAAGCATAGGGAGAATAAATACTCTACACCCCATATTCTCCCTCCATCCGTGTCTATCTCTGTCTACCCTCTGATCTCTCACCTCTTTGGTAAATTCCAACTAGCACCAGGAATAAGACAGTACCAGTAATGAAATCTAAATGGATCAGTCCATAATGATGGACAGGAGCACACCCAAGACGAAGAGTCCAGAGTGGCCTAATGAAATAACAAGGCTAATATTCAAGATCTTTTCTTACTTAAAAGATAAAAATAAACACTACTAAACTCCAATGATAAGTAAACCATAAAGGTTTCCAGTAACCAAAACCCAGCTGTATAAAGTAGAATATAAATGAAGGTGATTTTAAAATTCCCTATGGCTACTCAAGAAACTTCTAGATTATAAGGAAAATATGTTTAATTTAGATTCCTAAAATCATCCAACTCTATATTCTAAGTTATGAAGTGAAACATTAGATTATTTTATTGGCTCTAAGTCTTTTTTTGTTTCCTCTTATTTTACTAGTAAATGTTGGTGCTTCATGTGGTTTACAATTATCTTGGGGAATGATTATATATGCATTATTGATTTTTTGATATATATTTAACCCACACAAGTGCCCCTAAAGATCAACTGCATCCATTGTAGTCATGCACATATTGTACATATAGACTAATACAAACACATGTATACTATTAAAGTCTTAAATTCTAAATTATTCAGAATATGAAAAGGTCTTAATTTAAAAATTTGCATTTTTGCATCAGTTTGCCATGTGAATACAACATTATCAAAGCAAAAACATCCCTTTTCTAATTCCTATGTCTAGATATTCGAAGAAAAGTTCATAGGTTTCAAAGCCAAATCTAAATTTTTGCAAGTGATCCAATGTTGTTCTGGCCATTGGTCCACTTTCAGAGCAGTTTTCCTCGTGTGTGGTATGTGATTGATGGTAGTACATTTCAGCTTGTCCTATTTCTTGGTTTGGTCTATGATCTTACATTGGTCAATAAAGGATATAACTTACACTATGAACAAATATATGAAACACAAAATACCGTAAGTAGAAAAGCATGGAAAAGTTTAATTCAGGGTTATCCAAGGTTTGTGGTCAGAAAGGAGTTGTTATATTATTTGTCTTGTGTCTGGAATCAGGTGTAGAAAACAATACATAAAAAAATAAAATTCAGTATTTGACTCTTTTTTAAGAGGTAAAATTCTCCCTTATTGAATTTTTAAGATGACTTCATGTCTTCCCTTTAGTTTATTATTTGAATTTTTGTATGTTTTGTATGTAAGAAAATACTGACACTCATATAGAAGCAAAGTAAAGAAAGGTTGAATCTTACACAGTTTCCAGACTGATAACTACAAATAAACCTCTACTTATATCTCACCTTTATTGCTAATCCATAAGTGATACTTTTAATGACTTTTGAACTGAAATGACTGAGTTTTTCATTTTGGAATATATATGTAATGACTTGTCTTAGAAATCTTCACCTTATAGTTTGATGGGGCATAGCAGGCACTCAGAAGTATATTGAATGAAATTTTATTATATTATAAAAGAAAAAAATCTTAACACAAATAAATGAGTCTCATTTTGCAAGGTTGCAAAACTGGCAACCGGCAAAGAAGACATAGAATCCATATCTCTGTGCCAATAGAGCTCTGTAATTTTCTCAACTAATATTTTTTTCAGTAGGTCTCTAAGTCTATCAATGGCTGCTTGACTTGAAGTCCAGACTGACTTCTGAATAAAAATATTGTGGCACAAAGCGTGGCTTTTGAAAATCATTACCATACCAAAATTTCTGCTGTAGGCAGAATGCTTCTTAGTTATATTCATTTTTTAAATTCTTTTTAGTTTCCATTATGATTTCTGTTATCATTGTACATTCACACTTTTAAAAAATCCTTAAAATAATGCCATGAGGAAACAACTCGTGAAAATCATTAATTTTCCTATTTGCAAAAGTCTGTTAGCTTTACCTCAGAAGTCAGTTGAAAAGTAGTTCCGACCGCTAGCTGTTACAACTCATTGTCATGTTTCCTGGTCGCTGAAGCAAAGCTGTCCTAAATGAAGACAAAGTAGAAACATTATGCTTGTCAAAGGAAGTTACTGGGATCTGACAGAAGCGGTTATTGCTTTAGCACCGAATTTCAAAGCTTTGTATGCATGATCTGTTTCATTACAGGAACCTAATGCCATGGGATTTATTTTTTTTCCATAACAGCTAAAAAGTATTTTGTTTTATTCACCTATGTACAATGATGGAATTAACAGCCTGAGACCAAAAGACATCATCACAGTGACACTGTCATCCGTATCAATGTAGCCAGGACAACAACAGTAGCAACTTAGTCACAGAAGAACCCTGATGGTATTTCATGGAAGAAAAACAAAGCAATAGGTATGCAAAGAGAAACCTCTGCTTTAAATTTAGAAAGCTTTATTATGGTTGGATTATATGAAAAAGGAAGGACAATTGAAAAAGTTTACATGGAAATTTAAAATTTGATTGTAAAAATTATAAACTCAGAATTTAACTAAAGTGTTACTCTAAGATGATATATCACAATATTAGCATTTTCAAGGTTGTGTTTCTCTTGGGTATTGTGTATCTGCCATTAGCCTTGGCAACTGCAACAACAGGTCTATTTTCATAAAAATCCTTTTGAGAAAGAACACCCCTCTTGAGGTTGTATCTTTGGGTAGAGTAGAAAATGTAAAAAGATAGAGGAAAGATAGATTTACTTTGTCTGACTGCAACATTAAATAAATCTGCTTTTCATATTTTTGATATTTTTCTGATTGGGCTAGAAAAGAAAATTCCATATCACCACCCAGAAAAATGAGCATGAGAACTGGGTGTCCTGAAGTACTATAATGTGGGAAAGAGTGGCAAAAGTACTTGCCTTTCTCGAATGTCTGTCAGATGAATGTGGTGCCACAATTTTTATGACCAGCCACTTTAACAGACATTAATGTGACAAATGCAGTCTGACTTACTGCTTTAACAAGACAGAAGACAAATAATTGTGTCAGTTTCTGAGGCACATGAACTAAAAATGAATGAATGGATAATGGCTTAGAATTATGTTTATGTTTAAATGTAAAAGCCAATCTTATACTTGGATGCCTGAAACAATTCCTAGCTCCTATCACACTGAACATCACCACTCACTCGATCTCACTTAGAGGAAGTGTATTTGATGATGCCCACCAAGAGCTGACAGAAATGCTTTCTCTGAGCACCACCCTTTCGACATCTTTGCGGAAACCTGTGACCTTCATCAACCTGACTTTGTCTTTAGACTCCAAATTTGACAGTCACACCAGAGAAGCAATGCCTAGACATTTAAAAGTGGAATGTGCCTTCTTAAGGCAGAACTGTGAATCCAGGAAATATAAATTGAAAGCTACATAAAGACTGTTTTTGACTTGAATTGAATGTGAGAGAGAAGAAACTAATCTGAGAGGGCAAATAAAATAGAAGTAGAAACAACTAAGCAAACAAAAATACTGGAGGGATGAAAGAAGAGATGAGAGGTTTCTTTATTAGCACAACTGATTTGCACTGTTTTTAGTAATTTATGTCTTCATTTTCTGATTGTCTAATATTTCAGGTTTTGTACAATATTTTTCATATAAATATATAAAATTATATCTTTTTACTAGAAGGCTTTCATTTGACTTCTATGACTTCCCTTCAAAATTGATGTGTATTTTTTATTTGGGAATACTGACTCCCCAAAGGTATTTAAATTTATCTATTTACAAACTTACAATTACGAATGGGTGCAACATCTAGATCCATCCTGTTTGGGTTGAATTCTTTCTATACCACCTACTAGTCATGAATCTTTGGTCAAATTTTCAAACTTTTCCATGTTTTATTTTCTGTCTGTGTAAAATGGTGCTAATGGAAAGACCAACTTGATTGCAAGAATTCAGGCCAGCCATATGGATAAGTCAGTTAGAATAATTTCCTACATATAAATTCCTGGATGCATAGTCATAAGAGTTGGATAAAAAAGAATTACAGTTTGTAAGACTACTCAATCATGACCAGCAATTGAATTCATTCATACACAGTTTCCTGCTACAATATGATTTGTCTCGTTATAAGTAGTCATCTTAGTCTTATTTTTACCTGTGATTGCTTTTAAAGATCTATAAGATAGATAATCTAAATATATTTCCAAGAAGTAAAGAGAAACAATAAAGTTTAAAGGAAGTATGATTCACTGTCATCAACTTTGACTAGTCAAATCCCCCCCACACACAAAAAAACCTCCTAGAGGGTCGAGTGAACTTGAAAACTACTCTGAAATCAGCTTATCACAGATAAGCTTTCTGTAAAGTTTATCAGTGTAAATTATCATCTGAACCTAAAATGTCCAACAATGTCTAAAGTGTTTAGAAGTGGGAATGGCTGAAGAGAGCAGTTGCTTGAGGTTCAAACAGCGAGGGTGAATTCTAGGCCTCAGCTCCTCGCTCCTGGAGAGTACGGGAGCAACCTCTCCTGGTATGTTTTTCTGCAATTTCTTTCTTCTTTAGGCTCAACCAGCCATGGAATGAATCATGTGAAAATTGTGAGTCAAAATCCTTCAAGTTGTAGATGTCAGGTAATATAACAGGGATAGTAAAGTGATTAATATAATGTAATTTCCTTTAGGATTTCCTATACTTCAATAGGCTCTAGCTTTTCTCTTTGGTATCTAACTGATCAACTTACCACTTCATATCCTCTCACGATTATAGATATTCTTTTCTATTTCTGTGGCATATTCTTTTACTTTATACTTCCCCCATTTCTTCTTATTTTCTAGGGAACTAATACCAGAGATAAGCAGTATCATGCCAGTTATGAAAAGGTGAGTTGTCATCAGTGGAATTTGGTAGGCAGGGCACTGTCGTAAGGGGATACCAGTGCCAGTGTGACACCAGTAAATCAAATCCCCCTTTGCCTGGCTTCCAAATTCTTTTTTTAAAAATTAGTATATGTTTGCGGCACACCATAAATACATTCACTGTAAGTAGTTTATACATACAGTACTCTCCCTCCATCTCTTAGTGCCCTTTCCATTTACCAAAAATCTATCTCCCTATTCCATATTGTCCACTTTTTATTTATTTTATTTTATTTATTTTATTTTATTTTATTTTATTTTATTTTTTAGGTTTTTTTGAGACAGAGTCTCACTTTGTGGTTCAGGCTGGCCCTGAGCTCAGCCTCAAACTCACATCACAGCAATCCTCCTGCCTCTGCCTCCCAAGTGCTGGGATTACAGGCGTGAGCCACCACACCCGGCACTGTGGATGTGGTACTGGTTGCTGCTGGGTGTGAGTCTCCACATCCAGTATGGTATACGGTTACCAGGGATCGAACTCGCGTCCTTGCGCTTACAAGACAGGCGCCAGAACCATTGAGCTAAATCCCCGACCCTTATTTATTTATTTATTTATTTATTTATTTATTTATTTATTGAGACCGGGTTTCGCTTTGTAGTTCAGGCTGGCCCTGAGCTCAGCCTCAAACTCACATCACAGCAATTCTCCTGCCTCTACCTCCCAAGTGCTGGGAGTACAGGCGTGAGCCACCACGCCCAGCCCAGTGGTATGTGGTACTGATTGCTGCTGGGTGTAAGTCTCCACACCCAGTATGGTATATGCTTACCAGGGATTGAACCTGGGTTCTTGTGCTTGCAAAACAGGTGCCAGAACCACGGAGCTAAATCCCCGGCCCCTGTCCACCTTTGCTTTTGATTTTGATTTATTTATCCACTGGATTTCTCGTACCAGAGAAGCAATGAGGTCTTCAAGAATGTAAGTCTGAGTTATTTCCCTTAACATTATAGATTCATTATGGTGCATCTCTTTCCAGAGTCTTTCTGGTGCTCCCCACTGACCATTCTCAAGTAGAAATCAGAGTGTATGCCTGATTCCGTGGTTCCCTAAAGCCTCTTTCCTGGAGAGAGACAGAGGGAGAGAAAGGGAGACAGAGACAGTGAGAGAGGGAGAGAAAGGGAAAGAGAGAAAGAGAGACAGGGCAAGAGACAGATGGAGAGAGAGAGGGGAGTGAAGGAGAGAGAGAAAGGGAGAGAGGTAGAGACAGAGAGAGACAGAGAGAGATGGAGAGGGGGGAGAGAGAGAGAGTCAGAGAGACAGAGAGACAGAAATGTGTGTGTGTATCTTGGTCATCTATACATGTTTCTTTTTATTCTCAGTTTTATACACTGATGTTTGTCATGGCTTCTTTGTTGTTGTTGTTGTTGTTGTTGTTGTTGTTGTTTAGACAATCTTGCTTTGTAGTTCAGGCTGCCCCTTAACTCACTATGTAGCCCACGCAAGCCTCCAACCCACAGCAGATTATGGCTTCTACATTTTGACTGCTTTAGTTTAAAGTAATTTGCTTTTTTTGAAGACACTAAACTTCTATTCTGAAAAATTACTACTGAAAATTTAAGTTCATTTTACAAATTTTATTTTATGTGTTTCTTATTCTATTTTTCAGTCTTAAACACTTAACTTCCTGTAATAATTTAATTCTTTCTTCTATTTTCTTATTTTAATTCAATTACAAAGAATTCATGTAGTAACAAGTTTAAACATGACTACCTGTGACAAAACTACAAACAAGACAAACTTGAGACCTCTGCCTTTTTTTTGATATTATTAATCAATAGAAAAATAGAAATTATTGATATACTGTTACTATTTCATACCTACTCAAATGGTTAGGATTTTTTAAACTCACATAGACAAAGTCAAAACCTAGCAATGCTATAGCCTAGAGAAAATCTTAAATCTGTCTAAGGGATATTAAAATGTTACACCCTCTTTGAAAGACAGTTTGATAGCTTCTTCTTAAAAGTATAATATCACGTCCTCCTGTGGATTCACCCCACTGAAATGTAGACTCGTGTCCCTCAAATATGTCTGACTATTTTACGCCAGCTTTATTTATAATTGCCTCAAATTTGAACACCTCATTGAAAATAACTGCATTTCCAATGATTCCAATAATTCATCATTGGAATAACTTCTACTAACTGTAGCATGGAGCAAGTGGAGACACTGAAGTGTGAGCTGGGGGTGGAGTTCAGTGTGGAGCACTTGAGAACCGCCTGCAGAGCTCCCTAGGATGGCGAGATATAAAAGAATTATCTATGACTTTAAGTGCTAATTTCTACATGTACTTGAAATCAGAACATTCCGGAATAGTGCTTCAAGAGACACACTTAAGACCCACTGCTTCAATGGTGAGTCTCTAGAATATATATATGACCTATGATAATGGGTATATTCCTCTCTCTATTTTCACACTTTAAAGTCCTTCTCTTTGTATCACAGATGATATGATGGACAAGCACATGGGGAAATTGCCACACACAGGTAAAGAACAGAGATCATGACAACACAGCAAAATCTAACAACAGCAAATACAGTACTACAAGAAAACTGTCAGAAGTTAAGGCAGAGATATGGAATACCATCTTCCCCACATCCCTTAGAAGGAACCAGACCTCCTAATACTCAGATCTCAGAATTCTAGCCTCTATCATCTCTATAATATAGTCTACCTTTTTACAGAATGTCAAATAAATATAACTGTATCATACTGATCTCAAAATATGGCTGCTTTCAATGAGTATAATGAGAGCCACCCATGTTATTGTCTTTTAGCTGTCATTTCATTTTAATCAAAAAGTTATATTACATCATACAGTTAAACTTCAATTTACATTCATACCACTTATTTCCAATGAGGTGTTCAAATTTGAGGCAATTATAAATAAAGCTGGTGTAAATAGTCAGACATATTTGAGGGACACAAATCTACATTTCAGTGGGGTGAATCCACAGGAGGAAGTGATATTATACTTTTAAGAAGAAGCTATCAAACTGTCTTTCAAAGAGGGTGTAACATTTTAATATCCCTTAACAGATTTAAGATTTTCTCTAGGCTATAGCATTGCTAGGTTTTGACTTTGTCTATGTGAGTTTAAAAAATCTTAACCATTTGAGTAGGTATGAAATAGTTACAGTATATCAATAATTTCTATTTTTCTATTGATTAATAATATCAAGTGTTTTTCATTCTTAGATACCCCTTTGCATCTGCAGAGAAGGTTGACTCTGAAGTTCCTGTGGAAATCACATGCACAAATGTTCAAACTCCTTACACAAAATTACATATGAATATTCACATATATATAGACAGCCTACATATATTAAAATTGCATATATTATAATTATGCTCTACAATACTTATAATACCTAAAACAATGCAGGTGCTGTGTAAATAGTTGTTAGGCAATATTGTTTATGGGATAATAACGAGAAAAATGCCTATACATGTTCAGTATAGGCAGAATTTCCATTTTAATTATTTTTGATCTGCAGTGAGTTGGATTCATGAATATGGGAACCACAGGTACAATGAGCTGAATACATTTGTCATCTAATTAATCTTTTATATTCAATGCATCATATTAATCAATCATTATTTCCAAAACTGATGAGTTCTTCCCTTAATGGGAAAAGAGATTGGAAGCACGATGATGGACAGATAATGATGCCACCAGAAGATGGCTGGTAGCTGACTACTTGCTAATAACTTGGTAGCCATGGATGGTATGGAATGACTGAGAGTTACAATGGCTTAACCAGCGAATGGCTGGTAGCTGGCTACCTGCTTGACAGCCATGACTGACAGTCAAGTAGCTGACAGGGCTACTACCCTTCGGCAGATAGCAAAGTTCATTAGAATCATGCAGTCTTATATAGTGCACATGTGGAGGCTAGTGTAGCTAGCCTTGGGGAGAAGAATAACTAAGGTTACATGAATATAAGTAAACATCCTGAGCAGATAATACAAAAATATTCTGTGAACATGTAATCAGAGGACAGAGAGCACCATGACCCACACACCTCCACAAGTCACTTTTGGCTGGGGCCACAGCCTTCCTGGGAAGTGTATGAGTTCTCAGGTGACCCTAACACAAAGCCTGGTGATTAAAATAGTAGCTATCTGAAACATTTTGTGATCATACAGTTATTGGCAGATTAGGAGGCATTAAGCCAAATGGAAATTTTTTCAACAACTTGATTTATGTGCAATTTTACATAAAATAGCTCCTTTATCAAAACAACACACTAGGCAGGCACTAGAGTTAAGTTTGTTTTACAGTAAAGGAAAGTGAAGCATAATTTTACCAGAACACATGGAAGGAACATAAGTCTAACCTACATCAACAGCTTTGCTTACAAGTCTTGTCTGCACAATCCCCTCATCAGGCCTTAGAGTACCATAAAATGCAAAATATTTCACATATGTGGAAGTCTTAAGGAATTTTTTATCTACAGTTTTAGTGCTCTAATTGTCTTCCAAAAGGAAAAGTGTTTATTTCTCTTCTTTAGATAGGTAAGTTTTTCTTTCCAGAAGCCTTAAACAGATCTCTTCTTTATAAACGTTTGAGTACAACAGAATCAGTCCAATTTTATTTTACCTGAATAAGGGTAAAATTGACATTTTGTGTTGAAACAAAAGTGGAGAGGATAGAACACTTAATAATTTGTGGGATCTTATGGGGAGAACGCAGCCCATATGAATAACTCAATAGTTAGGCTGAAGAGTAAGTAAATAATGTGGTTATTTTTTGAGTATTAAAATAAAAACAACCCAACCTTGACATCCGCACACCATGGAAGTAAAGAATTGGACAGAGACTAAAGCACAGTACCTCCAAGGTGACTGAACTCTGTTACTATCTATGTGTCTAATATGTAAAAATTTGAATACAGAATATTGATTTCCCAATTTAATATGTATGATATACAGAAAAATTGTTATCATTTGTTCTGCCTATGCTGGAATTTATGGACCAATTCAAACCACTGATACAGGATGAAATTCTATTACAGTCCCTTAATTTTTAGTTGTTTTCATATTCAACCTAGGCCTTTGTCAGACACTCAAACATCTATCCATAGGTTAAGTTCTAACAATGAAATATTTCAGAACTCATTTCATAGCATTAATAAACTTTGGATTTTTCTTTGACAGAAGTAATTTTTTATGTGGCTTTACAAGCTAAGGAGTGGAAAATGTTGCATTCTTACCCCTTTCATGACTTGCAGTGACTAAAGACATTACTGAAAGTTATTTGAAAATCTAGTTTCTCAGCCTTGTCTTAAAAATTACATTTTAAGATAAATAAAAATTCATGAACACAACATTTTTACAGGTTATTTTTTCTCTATTGGTCTTTAAACTGTTGACATTTTGTTGAGTTCATAAATGTGTCCAGAGTTTACCAACTTTTTAATATTTGCAATATCTAAAAGAAATTCAGAGTCCTGGTTTACTACCCAATTTTATAGGATATTTTTGTTTGCAAGCACTTGAAATCTCTTTTAAACTTCAAGAAAACAAGCCATCCATGATTTAATAGTGGCACCAATGGAAAAAAATCAATTTGACATCTAAGTATTTTACAATATGTATTTTTTTCTAATGACATTAATAGCTTAGATATGTCATTTTCCAAGTCTTGTCAGTGAATGTTTTGAATGGTTAATGCAAAATCTACTAAAATGAATTCAGAGAAACCTAAGATTGCTTCTATTCCCCCTATTTTAACATGTCTGAGAAAACTGTTGTATTCACTCAGACAAATTAAGAGAAATATTCAATAATATTTGTTAAAAATAACAAATAAAAATTTTATATCTGTTCGTTTAAAAATTCTCAAACTTACTTGAGGGAAACATTTTTATAAAATATTTCAAAAAATAAGATTCTAAAATCAGTTTTGCTAATATATAGCTGAGAAATTCCATTAGAATCTCGTTGTGATGTCTTAATTTTTTGCCATTCAAACTACATAGAGATTAAGAATGAGACTGTACTGTGCAATTTAAAAGCAATCACTGTATTTTATCTAATAGTCATCTTTTAGTTTGACCTAAGTTAACCTTTCTTTTCAATCACAATTCACTTGGCAGGGAGATAGCATCGTATTTAATTTTACTTGCAACTTGATAATTAACCATTGTCCTCAAAGTAAGATGTGAGTAGTTAAATAGCCTCACAATAAACCACCTGCAGGCTTAATTAGCTGTGTATGCAATTTTGAATGTGAGATTAATTGCTAAAGTAAAAGTTACAATTTTCAAACTGAAGTGCAAAGCTGCAAGCTTCACATTCTTTTAATTTCCATTGGCTGATTCTAATTCCAAACACCTGGTTCTCACGTTCTTCTTGAAAAGGATGTACTGACATTGCTGAGCAGAACTGTTTTAGACTTTCACTAAAAGAGAGTTCAATAAAATATATGATTAAGAAATAAGAGTTTTTAAACAGTTGCATTGCTGAGAAGTTATGTTATACTTTCACTAGAAAAATAGAGTTGAATAAAATATGTGCCTAAGAAATAATAATCTTGGAACAGTGGTATTGGAAGTCAGCATTTGTAGATAAATGTCTCATCTAAGAGATGTTCCTATAAATGCCTTCAATATGACTATAATGCAATAATCAAGAATGTTGGCATATGTATTATTTTCCCTGACTACTTCCTAAATATATACTCATAAGATGTGATAGAACTGGGTACACAAGGAACAACCTAGCCAACATATTAGTGAAACGTGTTTGTACTTATAGACTTTAACCTCCATACACTATCTCACGCTTGCCTAGGCTCTGAGAAAAGAGCTAGCGAGTGTTTGAAACTAAATATTTTATCAGAAAACCAAAAGGAAGAATTACATTGTATTACATTTTAAATCGTAATGAAAGTGCAAACATAATATTTTAATCTTAAAAATGGAGTTCAAAGCCATTTTATTAAGGAGAAAGATGATTTTCTAGATTAATTTGGTTTTCATTTATTTCTTCAAAAATGAAAAATTCATGACACAAATTAGATAATTTATCTTATGGAAAGTATACCTTGAGAACATTCGAGTGGCGGGTCTCAAAGCTGTACTCTAAGGGGTAAAGGTAACATCACCTAAAAACATTCATCATAATCCACGTGTAGCGGATTTGGGGAAGAAGTGAGAGAGGTAGAATCGGATACTTAAAGTTAGTATGAACCTGCCTCGACTCACCTTTGACAGGCACAAGCCTCAAAAAAGTTAGGATGGGAGGGGAAAAGAAAAACTAAGAGATTTAAAACAAGTTAAAGGAGATCACAAACGTGAAATGAATTTGGTCCCACTTGTACTATGAAACGTAGAGGAGGACTCCATTTTGGGCTCGGAGAGCACAGGCGGAAATAAGGTGATCTTGCTCCAAAGTGAGGAACCCTTAGTCAAGTGATGAGACCAAAACTCCATGTATAGAAAGAATAAAGCCTCGGATTTTGCTCTCAGTTCTTGCTTTGCACTGGCGACTTAGGTGTGTGAGAACACATAAAGAGACTTAAGTAAGGGAAGAGTTAAGTTGCAGAGCTAGCACTGATGGTGCCTGTGATGCCCGCTCTCTAAGAGGCTGAGACGGGAGGATCCCACACTTGAGCCCAGCTGAGGCAGTGTAGTGACAAAACCTTCCTCCAACCTTTTAAAAACAAGAAAGGAGCTGAGGGAGTCATGCAATATACTGAATTCAATTCCTAATACTACAAAAAAATTTTGTTTTATAAAAGTACTATATATTTTCTGTGTATCTCTATTTCCCTACACAAAGACTTTAAAATCCTGCTCATTTTCTAAGTGATATTCATGAAAGGAGCATCCAATAAGTAAAATATTTTCCTGGCTCTGTAAGTCATTTTAGTAAATTGTTGATCCCAGAAGTGCTGAATTGACATCTTGCCAAATGCTTGGTTCAGAATTTATGCCTAGTGTATAAAGCTGGGGTGGGAGGTGATCTTGTGAGACTGAGCACAGCTCTTAACATGCAGGATCAGATGCTAACTACAGGTAGCTATTGTCAGCATTTAATTGAATTGTAAGGCACCAGCTGTAGTCAGAGAAGCAGTTGGTATGGAAAACAAAAACTCACTGAGCTGATTTTAGAAGTGTGAATAGAAACACAGTATAATAGGGACAAAAGCACAGATTCAGAAAGAGCCACAGGGATACAATAACTCAAGACACTGTCAGGAGGGCAAGGCCTGAATTATCCGGTCCATTACTATGATAGCAGAATTTGATTATGCAAAATTCATTATGCTGAAATGATCCTCTTCAATTTAGAACATGACTACATTTGGAGACAGCCTTTAATGAGGTAGCTGAGTTAAAATGAGACCACCATGGTGGGAGTTACCTGAATTTAATCAATGATGTCATTACAATAAGAGGAAATTAGAACACAAAAACCTAGAGTGGGAAGTTCATATAGGAACATCATGAGAAGATGGCCACTGACAATTCCAGCGAGAAACTTCAGAAGTGTTCATACCTTTCAATATTTTTCCTCAGAATTCTAGGCTGCAGAATTGCAAAAAAGAAAATATTTAAGTTGTACAGAATATGGTACTTTATTATAACAGATTTGTTCCTTTCTCTGAATACACAAGTCTTACACAATTTATGATTATTACAGTTTAGATCGCAAATCTCCCACATGTCTTATATGTTTGGGAAGTGATTGGATCAGAAGAGAAATAGGTGGTGGGGCTTCACTGGAGGTGTATTAATGGGGAGGGTGGGGGTCAAATGATGTGTTCTTATCCCCTCTTCTCCCTCTCTGCTTCCTGCCAATAAGGGTGAGTAGCTTTACTTTACTCTTCCCGTCTGTCATGCCTCTTCTGCTTGGAGTCTGCTGATCTTGGACTGAACCCACCACAACTGTGAGCTGACGTGACCTCTCCTTTTTAAAGTTGTGGTACCAGGTGTTGTGTTTCAGCGATGGGAAACTTAACCAGTACATTGACCATTAGTGAAAGAGTGAGCGTTTAGCCATGATATTGTCCATATCCCAGGAAGTACCTGATCATAAATCCTAAAACAGTTGTTCTCTAACCAGCTTCTTAACTGGACA
>PVIR01033139.1:0-18108 GCA_004026965.1 Petromus typicus | reverse complement strand
AGTGCTGGGATTACAGGCGTGAGCCATCACGCCCAGCATTGTGGTATGTGGTACTGGTTGCTTCTGGGCGTGAGTCTCCACGCCCAATGTTGTATGTGGTTATGGGGGATTGAACCTGGGCCCTTAGGCTTGCAAAACAGGTGCCAGAACCTCTGAGCTAAATTGCCGGCCCTTATTTAATGTTTTGAGACAAATTGTTTTAAATTCAACAGTGTAAGATAGAAAATAGCTATTGTCTTATACAGTTTCAGTGGGCAGAATCGGGCAGAGGCTCTGTCATGGCTCTGACCCATGGTTCTTAGTCACTACAGGGGTGAGGTCCACCAGGGCTGCAGCCATCTGAAGAGGCTCAGTGAGGAGCCTCTTTTGAAGCCAGTCCTGTCCCCTCACGTGCTGGGAGCTTGGCGCTGGCTGTGGAGAGGAGGCTGCGTGCCAAGGGCTGATCATACTCTTCACTACCAGCTGACAGCAACTATGGGGAGTGGAAGACAGAGGCAACTTTCAAGCTAGGAGAGGAGCGCAGGGAGGAGACTGCCTCTTGTGGGCAGACTGAGAGAGCTCCACAGTGGGCCCACTTTTTTTTTTTTAATTCAAATCTTTATTGCTACATTATGAATGCACATCATCATCACATTCAACATTGAGAGTTTGTACCAGAATATGACATGACTTGATTCTTATTCCCCCTCCCTGGCCCTACGACCCCCCAACCCCCTATACACATAAGCTTTGTTTCCTTTTTTCTTTATTACTATCACATTTTTTCCACCTCATTGAACCCAGTTTTATTAGCTGGTTCGAGTTGAAGGGCAGGGAGAGGCAGCACGCTTGTCCTGGAACAGCAACCCAAGAATGGGTGGGTGAGGACTAAGCTGAAGAATCGGGGTCTCTCTGAACCCAAATGCCTGTATACGGGCGGCAGGGCTCAGCAGATGTTATCCCACCTCGGAAGCCAGTGTGTGGCCTTCCTCATACTTCCCTGTTCAGAGGCAAGATAACACCCACCCGGAGACTGGGAGATCCGCCTGAGGCTGGTGGCCTAATCCCCAACACCTGCCTGCGCTACCTGTGCAGGTAGAAACCTTGGAGCTGCGGGAGTCCCTCCTTCTCCCTCAATTAACAGGACCGTGCAGTTACCCCGGCTTCCATTATCCTAAGAGTGATAGAAAATAAAATAAGAGAGGTAGAGATCCCCAACGCTCTAGGTGAGACCACAGGTGTGTTGGATCTCCTGTCGCCTTCGCCCTGCTCCTCACAGGCTCCTAGATGGATTCTACACATCATAAGCAGAATGAGGGGCAGAGGGGACTGTGGAGCGGGCGTGTGTGTTGAGAGCCCCTGCCAGTCACACTGCCGCTCACCCCTGAAGATTCAGGGGACACCTCTGGAGGGACCTGCCCTTTGAACCCCGAGACTTTAGCATTTTATTCCTATGAAGCTGCTGCTGCTGCTTTTCTGTCACCCCAGTACCTCTTTCTATCTGTCCCTTATGTTTTGTTGGCACAGACTTGCCCTGAGCACAACTTCCCATCATTTCCAGTAAATGTTGCTGCTTGGTGCCTACCACTGGACGGACATAGCAGTTCTTTCCCTCCTTGTATGAGAGAACCTGGACTATTATTGGCCATTTTCCTGGCGACACCCAGACCTGTCCGTGGGACTTTCTGTGACTCCTTACGTGGCAGTCACGTCAGACTTCTAACCTGTAG
The DNA here is from genome assembly GCA_004026965.1 of Petromus typicus. NCBI lineage: Eukaryota > Metazoa > Chordata > Mammalia > Rodentia > Petromuridae > Petromus > Petromus typicus. The sequence goes on along the minus strand of PVIR01033139.1, from coordinate 16,399 downwards.
AACTGTAGAATAGCCAGGAACGATGTGAGCACCTAACACAGCTCTCTAGGAGGCTGAGGCAGAGGAAAGAAAGTTCCAGCCAGCTGGGCATGGTGATTCAGGCCTGTAATCCCAGCACTCAGGAGGCAGAGGCAGGAAGATTGCTGTGAATTTCAGGCTATTTTGGGCTACATAGTGAGTTCAGGGCCAGCTTGAACTACAAAGTGAGACCCTGTCTCAAAAAAAGAGAAAGTTCCAGCCCAGTCTAGGTAATTTAGTGACTTAATGAAATTCTGTCTCAAAATAAAAGGTAAAAAAAGTGAATGGAGATATATAGCTCAGTGTGAAGGCCTTGGAGTCAATCTCTAGTATGACACATAAACAAAAACGGTAATAGGACAATAAAATGTTTTTCTTTGTTTGGGTTTTTTGAGGCAAAGCCTTGCTGTGGATCCCAGGCTGACCTCGAACCTGGAAACTTCCTGCTCAGGTTCTTCAGCATTGGGATTATGGGCGTGGACCACTGTTTTAATTACTTTTCTTGTTGCTGAAACAAAACCCCTGATATCCGAAGTTAAAAGAAGAAAAGTTTATTTAGTGCACGGTGCATAGAGAGGTTTCAGTCCCTAATTGGCTGGCTCTCTGGCGGGGTGGCATGGCAGATGGGCACGGCGGGAGGAGAAATAGTTCACTCTGGGCAGAAGGTAGCAAAGCAACACAGGACGGCCACAGACCACAGTTCTTTCTACCCCTTATGTCTTAATCAGGTTAGCTAGGGCAGGTAACTCTCACACCCTTCGTCCCAGAGCCCTCAATCCTGGCATCGCCCCATGAACCAGTTCTAGCATCACACGCTAGATCCAGCCACCTCTGGAAAAGCGCACGAGGCTGTGGAAGGCCATCTATACACCCACAACCTGACTCGTGTGTTTTGTTGTAAGCCACAGCATTTGCAGTAATTTGTTATTGAAACAGAAAACTAGAATGCTGTGTCATTAAAAAGTATCATATATTTTTTCTCTTTACTTCTCTTTTCCCGTGTGAGTACTTACTTTGGGAAGCCAATTGCCAGATTGAAGTTCTCATTTCAGGTGTTAGGTTTTTCACCTCTAGAAGGGCAATTTAATTTTTGGTGCCTTCCATTTTTTCCCTCATTGTATGTTTCCCTTAAGTTCCTAAATACAGTTATAATTGCAGCTTTATCATTCTTAACTGTTAATTCCATCATTTCTAGATCTATTTCTATTGACTGATTTTTCTCCTGCTTCTTCTTCTTTTCTCTTTAGAGACAGGGTCTCACTTTGTAGTTCAGGCTGGCCCTGAACTCACTATGTAGCCCAAAATAGCCTGAAACTCACAGCAATCCTCCTGCCTCTGCCTCCCAAGTGCTGGGATTACAGGTGTGAGCCACCACACCCAGCATTGTGGTATGTGGTACTGGGGATAGAACTCAGAACCTTGGGCTTGCCAGGTAGATGCTGAAACCACTGAGCTAAATCCCTGGCCCTCCTGCTTCTTGACATATATAGTTTTTTGTTTGTATATTTGCTGGGGGTTTTGTTTTGTTTTGTATTAAGATAGGATCTTAGTTTCGGCTGGTCTTAAACTCTCTATGAAGCTCCAACCAGTTTTAAACTCACAGTAATCCTTCTGCTTCAGCCTCCCAAGTGCTGGGATTACGGATATTTACTACCACACCCACATTAATAACTGTTTTTCTCTTCCTCCTGCTCCACCCAGACTCCTTAGGTCACTAATTGCCTCAGGCTAGGCTTGAACACTAGGGTTTGTAGTTTTCTGTTTTTATTTTTTGTTAGTATATACTAACAGTACAAGTGATTACATTTCTTTTTTTTTCTCTTTTTTTTCTTTTTTTTTTTCAGGTTTTTTGAGACAGGGTCTCGCTTTGTGGTTCAGGCTGGCCCTGAGCTCAGCCTCTAATTCACATCACAGCAATCCTCCTGCCTCTGCCTCCCGAGTGCTGGGATTACAGGCGTGAGCCACCACGCCTGGCACTGTGGTATGTGGTACTGGTTGCTGCTGGGCGTGAGTGTCCACACCCAGTATAGGTATGTGGTAACCGGGGATCGAACCCAGGTCCTTGCGTTTGCAAGACAGGCACCGGAACCACTGAGCTAAATCCCCGGCCCCCTTTTCCTACCTTTCTTTTTCCCTTTCTTCATCTCTTGAAATAAGAGTACAGTATAGGTCTTTTCTTTACCAGACAATTAACTCACTTTCAGACGATTCTGATGTTTGAGTACTTATTTATTTGTGGGACTAGGGATCAAACTCAGGGCTAAACCCTCATCCATGGCACCCCCATTCTCCATCCCTGCCCAGATTGATTTTTTTTTTTCTTTTTTGAGACAGGGTCTCACTTTGTAGTTCAGGCTGGCCCTGAGCTCAGCCTCCAACTCACATCACAGCAATCCTCCTGCCTCTGCCTCCTGAGTGCTGGGATTACAGACGTGAGCCACCACACCCGGCACTGTGGAATGTGGTACTGGTTGCTGCTGGGCTTGAGTAGTATAGTGTGTGGTGTCCGGGAATCGAACCTGGGCCCTTGCGCTTGCAAGATAGGCGCAGAAACCATTGAGCTAAATCCCGGCCACAGCTTGATATTTTTGAGACTTGTTTTTAAGCTTTGATAAGCACACCTACCATATATTGTATGCTTAGCCTACTTTATACATGTTAGTAAGGTTTGATTCTTCTGTGATATCTCCAATTCTGAGCCTCATGCTCGAGGGGCAGGTGTCGCATGGCTGAGCCACATCCTCGCCCCTCTGAGGTATTTCTACACAAATTGGTCAGACTTGAACATTTCCTGTCCCAGTCTGGCCTCTGGGAACCATTGAGTCGTGTCTTCCTTCTCTCTTTGTTCAGCCTCCTGGACTTTAATGCTATGTATGCACACATTAACATTTAGCAGAGACTCAAGACCTCTAGCGGATTTTTGTAGCTCTTTTTGGAAAACTGCGTAGCAACTTCCATCTATTTTGGGTGCCGTGAACTCCAGTCACTGTGTCCTCAACTAGGGAGACTGCATCTTCTGATTTTTCTGATCCAGCAAAGTGGCTGAGACAGAAAGCCAGGACAACTGCAGAACTTCCCTCATTCATTTTCCTTCCTACAGTGATGTCAGTTCTACACTGCCTCTTGTCCAGCTGTCTAAAGACAGTTGTTTTACATAGCTTTGGTTAGCTTCCTAGTTGTTTGCAGCAGAGGTTTACAGAGGTTACGAGGTTTACAGCCTCGTTTAATTCCATCCGTCAGAAACAAACATGCTCTGTTCCTTTGAGGTTGGTTCTCATAAGCCAGTCTTTGATAAACTGGTTAACTTGACAGAGTCAAGTTTATAAACCTAAAAGTTCCTCAACCAGGGTGACCTATGAAGAATATTGTCCGCTGGGAGGCCTTTGGGGAGCCAACAAACTGGTCCAGATTATATTTCACCTCTGCTTTTTCTTATTTTTGTCTTTGTTTGTTTAGACAGGCTTTTGCTACGTGGTTCAGGTTACTTTTGAACTCACTGTACAGTCCAAACTGGCTTCAAATTCTCAGCGATCTTCCTGCCTCAGCCTCCCAAGTGCTGGCATTACAGGTAGGTGTGCGCCACCATGCCATGCTCACACTCCAATTTCTTAAACAAAAGAGCCACTCAATAAATATTTATTGTGTAAGTGAGTCACAGAATGAAATTATTTAAATTTAAGCATGTTTTCTCTAGGATCTGAAAAAAGAGCTTGTCTGATTTTGTTCTTTCCTGAGAATTTCTCAAGTCCTTGGTCTATGAATTTATTGGCCGAAAAGTTATCTCATCATACTCATGAGGAATAAGACTGATTTATCAAAGAATAGGGGATCCTTCTATGTGTGGTGAAAGCTTGCCAATGTCCTCACTAAAGAAATATAATTCACAAAGCCGTACTGTCTTTCGTTTCATATTTTTTCTTTAATATATGATATAAGTCTTTTTTCTTTAACCTGTAGTATAAATATAAGTTTTGAACATGATTGTGGATCCAGATTGCCTGGGTGCAAATCCTAGTTCAATATCAACTAATTACATGACTTTGAGCAAGTTATTTAAACATATTATACATCGATTTCCTTTGTTTGTAAAAAGGAGATGCTACCATACTTCAAAGGCTACTATGAGGGTTAACTACTTTAATAGTATATATAAAGCCAGGGATTTAGCTCATGGCGCCACACCTGCCTTGAAGGCACAAGGTTCTGAGTTTGATCCCTGGTAATAGAAAAAGAAACATAAAACCCCTTAAACAAGTGTCTGCCTGACATGTATAAGTGCTTAGTAAGTCCTAGCAATTATTGTTAAAGTGTTAGGAGTATTTTCTTTGACTATATATCTCTTATAAAATGAACTCTTTAAATACCTTTGATACGGTAACTACTTTTTAATAAAATAGTTCCCAACTCTAAAATTGTATAAATGATGGTAATGAACAAATGTAGTAACCAACCATCATGTATCTTTTAAGAGTACTAAAGTTTCTAAAACGAGACTTTTCCTAGGGATTATTCCTCACTCTTTTGGGGATTGTGACACTAGCTACTAGTAAAAGGACTCACCTTATATTTAAGTGTTCTTTTCAAACTGGAAACATGAGAAGATTGCTTCTCAGCAGCCATTATTTTTAGAATCGTTGCTCCAAGAGCACCAGTCAGTACTGGTTCTTCCAGGAAGCGAATCCCCTTAGAGAATCCCTCCTCTAAGGAGGTCTGGGTATCCTTCGCCTACAATTTCTCTACAAGCCTCAAGAAGATTGGAGATGCCTTTTGCATGGTAAGCAATTCAGGGAGCACTAGAAAGCTGAGTTTAAGTTTGTCCAAATTTACTTCTCTACAGGAATACTAGAACTATGTAGAATACTACAACTATCTATTTAAAGAAAAGGCATATGTCTTCTCAGAGACTTTTTTTTTGAAGACAAGGTCTCACTTTTGTAGTTCAGGCCTGGACCTGAATTCACTATGTAGCCCAGGTGAGCCTTGAACTCACAGAAATCCTCCTGCCTCTGCCTCCCAAGTGCTGGGATTATAGGCATGAATCACCATGCCCGGCATTGTGGTATGTAGTTACTGGGGATTGAACCCAGGCCCTTGCGCTTGCTAAGCAGACGCTGGAACCACTGAGCAACAGAGATGAGGCAAGAGCATCACAGTTCCTGACTTGAAATTACTGGTGCTCTCTCAGACTCTTGAGACATTTAGTAGACATCTGGGCCTGGTCACTGAAAAGACCACAAACTTCTAGCCAGGCTCTAGGGGTAGGAAAATAATATCTAGAAATATATGTGTGTCGGTATTTGCAGAAATACATTTGGGCCTATATGTAGAAAAAAAGTAGTTTTTCTCCAACCCGGACCATTTGAAAGGAAGTTTCGTATGTGATGGTCTCTTTCTTGTGAGTAAACTCAGTATGTATTTACAAAGAGTAGGTATTCAAATCAAAAGTCACTGCGTTGAAGGGACTGTACCCAAGGCACCTGGTTCACAGCTGGACTTAATTTTCATAAGGAGCTTTAGATCTTAAGCCCACATCTAATACTAAAATAGGAGTTTTAGAGGAGGAGTAAACATATCTTGCATCACCAAAGGCAAACCATCACAGCAATATTTCTGGAGATCATTTCCTCTCCCCTCTGCCTGGACAGAGCTGTACAAAATGCTGGGGTTTTTTTGGTTTTTTTTTGTTTTTTGAGACAGGGTCTCACTTTGTATTTCAGGCCGGCCCTGAGCTTATCCTTGAGCTCACAGCAATCCTCCTGCCTCTGTCTCCCAAGTGCTGGGATTACAGGTGTAAGCCACCACACTCGGCAGTGTGGTGTGTGGTTCTGATTGCTGATAGGTGTGAGTCTCCACACCCGGCATTGTTGTCTGTCGTTACTGTTACCAGGGATTGAACCCGGGTCCTAGTGCTTGCAGGGCAGGTGCTGGAACCACTGATCTAAATCCCAGCCCTCAATATGCTGTTTTTATCATGGTAACTTTGTAGTAATTTCAAGTCAGGAACTGTGATGCTCTTGCCTTGTCTCTGTTGCCCAGAACTGCTTATACTAGTCTGGGTCTCTTCTGGTTCCAAATATCTTTAAGATTTAATTTTTTTTTTGATTCTCTGAGAAATACTGTTGGAATTTTCTTTGGAATTACATTGAATGATGATAACAATTTTGGAAGTATGGCCGTTTTCACTATATTGGTTGTTTCTACCCCCAAATAAGGGATATCTTTCCATTTTCTGATACCCTCTTGGATCTCCTTTTTCAGAGTACTGTAGTTTTCTTTTTTTTAAGGTTTTTTGAGACAGGGTCTTGCTTTGTAGTTCAGGCTGGTCCTGAGCTCAGCCTCAAACTCACATCACAGCAATCCTCCTGCCTCTGCCTCCCGAGTGCTGGGATTACAGGCGTGAGCCACCACGCCCGGCACTGTGGTAGGTGGTACTGGTTGCTGCTGGGGTGAGTCTCCACGCCCAGTATTGTATGTGGTTACCGGGGATCGAACCCCGGCCCTTGCGCTTATAAGACAGGAGCCAGAACCATTAAGCTATATCCCCGGCTCCAAGAGTACTGCAGTTTTCAATGTAAAGGTCTTTTGCTGCCCCTTTAGATTAATTACCAGATGTTTCATTTTTGGGGATGCTATTGTGAAAAGTGCTGTTTCTCTAATTTTTCTGTGAGTGACTGTGTTATTCATGTACAGGAATGGTATTGATTTTTGAGTGTTGACAGTGTATTTAGCTAACTATTAAATTTAGTTATCAAATCTAGAATGTTTTGGTAGAGCTTTCTGGGTTTCCTATGTAAAGTATCATGCGGCCCACAAATAATGATAATTTATCTTCTTCCTTTTCTATCTTTGTTCCTTTTTTTGTCTAATTGCTCTAATGTTTCCACAACTATATTAGAGTGGTGACATGAATATCCTTACCTTGTTCCACATTTTATTTTATTTTTTTATTATTTTATTTTTTTGAGACAGGGTCTTGCTTTGTGGTTCAGGCTGGCCCTGAGCTCAGCCTCAAACTCACATCACAGCAATCCTCCTGCCTCTGCCTCCTGAGTGCTGAGATTACAGGTGTGAGCCACCACGCCCGGCACTGTGGTATGTGGTACTGATTGCTGCTGGGTGTCAGTCTCCACACCCAGTATTGTATGTGGTTAACCAGGGAATTGAACCCGGGTCCTTGCCCTTGCAAGACAGGCGCTGGAACCACTCAGCTAAATCCCTGGCCCTCTTGTTCCATATTTTAGCATAAAAGCATTCAGATTTTGTTAATTTAGTGTATTTTCTGTGTGTTTGTTATAGATGACTTTTACCAGATTGAGATAAAGACTATCTATACCAGTATCCTGTAGAGTTTTTTTAAAAAATTTTTTTATTTTTTATTTTTTGACAGGGTCTCACTTTGTAGCTCAGGCTGGCCCTGAACTTACTATGTAGTCCAGGCAAGTCTCAAACTCATATCAATACTCCTGCCTCGGTTTCCTGAGTGCTAGGACTACTGGCATGAGTCACCAGTCCTGGCGTTGTTGTATGTGGTTATCAGGGATCAAACCCAGGCCCTGGCACTTGCAAGGCAGGTGCTAGAACCACTGAGCCAAATTCCCAGCCCCCTTAGTGTCTCTATTTTTTAAATTTGTATCTGTTTTACAGTCACCAACATCCTATATTTATTTTGTTCATGGTAATTCCCAGAGATTTTTGAAACATTCTTTGTATTTCATTGTGAAAAAGTGTTTTACAAATATTTACAGTGAACTATTTTCAATATTAATACTAAATGTTAGGGCAAAGGGAAACTGCTAAATATGCATGAGACTTGTCAACTTCTTCATCTTTATGTGAATTTCCTTTCTCTTGCTAAGAAACTGACATCTGATTCTCTCATTGTGCCCCTCTCCCAGAACACAGTGATTGAACAGAGTTGCCAAAAACTCTTTTTAGTCTTTTTCAGTTTTTTTTTTTTTTTGAGACAAGGTATCACTTTGTAGTTCAGGCTGGGATTGAGCTCACTATGCAGCCCAGGCTAGCCTTGAAATCATAGCAATCCTGCTGCCTCTGCCTCCTGAGTGCTGAGATTATAGGTGTGAGACACCATGCCCAGCTGCCAAAAAACTGTTACTCACATTTACTTGACAGTTTTTACATCCACTCGGAAGAAAATATCCAGGTACTCAGGAGGCTGAGGCAAGAGGATTGCCACAAGTTTAAGACTAGTTTAAACTACATATCAAGACATTAAACAACCATATAGAAGCATCTCTCTCAAAACTTTCAATATCAGGATATTCTTGAGTATTAGAATAGTTATCAATCAAAAAGAAGCGGAAGGCCGGGGATTTAGCTCAGTGGTTCTGGCATCTACCTGGCAAGTGCAAGGTCCCGAGTTCAATATCCAATACTGCATACCACAATGCTGGGTGTGGTGACTCACACCTGTAATCCCAGAACTCGGGAGGCAGAGGCAGGAGGATTGCTGTGAGTTCGAGGCTCGCCTGGGCTACATAGTGAGCTCAGGGCTAGCCTGAACTACAAAGCGAGATCCTGTCTCAAAAAGAAAAAAACAAAAAAGAAGCAGAGTCTAGAAATGGAGTATTAGAAAAATAATAGATTAGTTGTTCAGTGGAAGATGGGAAATAGAAGCATCACACTGGTAGGTAAGAAAAACAATGTTAATTAAAAAGCCAAGCATGGAGCTGGGGATTTAGCTCAGTGGTTCCTTGTGGTTCCTTGTAAGCACAAGGGCCCGGGTTTGATCCCCCGGTAACCACATACAATACTGGGTGTGGAGACTCATGCCCAGCAGCAATCAGTACCACATACCACAGTGCCGGGCATGGTGGCTCACACCTGTACTCCCAGCACTGGGGAGGCAGAGGATGGAGGATTGCTATGAGTTCAAGGCTGAACTCAAGGCCAGCCTGTACTACAAAGTGAGACCCTATCTAAAAACAAACAAACAAATAAAAATAAAAATAAATCTGACATTAAAAAAAAAGAGGCCCGCGTATTTAGCTCAGTGATTCTGGCATCTGCTTTGCGAGTGCAAATTCCCAAGTTCACCCCAGCTATCAAAAAAGAAAGAAAGAAAAAGAAAAACATCTGACATTCCTGTAGTCTCAGCTCCTTTGAGGTTAAGGTGGGAAGATCACTAGTGCCCATGAGTTGGAGACTAGTATGTGTGAGACACCACTACAAAAATACATTAATTCAGTTTTGATCTGGTCAGAAAATGTACATCCCAAGAGATAATAAGATGATTTAATTTAAAAACTGGAAAAGTTCTAAAATTGAGTTTAATCTCTCATTTACAAGATCAAGAAATAATCACATATACATAGCAAGAGATGGCATATTGGAATGACAAACTGAACTTCCAATGACAAAGTTAGATGCCATCCAACAAGTGAAATAAGGTATAGCTTATCCAGTGACGGTGAACCTTTTAGAGACCCAAACTACAACCCAAAACCTACTTGTTTATCAAAAAGTTTGGACACGGGCCAGGGATTTAGCTCACTGGTTCCAGAATACACCTAGCAAACACAAGGCCATGAATTCCATTCTTGGTACAAAAAAACCACCCTGTCTCAAAAAGTGCCAACAGTGTAATTAAACCTGGATACTGAGGTTTTAATTTAGAAAAAATAACTCATACATTGACACTTCCATGTTAAAAGAAAACAAATACTTCCTGTGCCATAGGTTCACCACCACCAGTATGCATTTCGCCTGTATTACACTATGTGTTTTAACTGACAGTTAGAATGCAACTGATGTATTTGTTTTCAAGATGATAGTTGGCGTTTTTCTGGAAATGACTGGCTTAAGAACACGATCTAGCTGCCACAGGAGAAGGATTAAGATCAGAGGAAAACTAATAGGAAGCTACTTGATTTTTCAGAAGTTAACAGGAAAAAGCCATCACTGGTGGTGCTGAGCACAAGATCCATTTCTTTCCTTTTTTTTTTGTGGTGCTGCGGATCGAACTCAGGACTTTGCACTTGCAAGACAGGCACAGTGCCACTGAGGTAAATCCTGGACCCATGACCCATTACTTAACCTTTGTAAACTATTAATTTAAGAGAGACATAAGCGGGGTGTGGTGGCACTGCGTATATTCCAATACTGGAGGCTGAGCCTGGAGGATTGCCAAATTCCATCCTCGCCTGGGCAACTTAGCAATTTAGTGAGACTCTGTTGCAAAATGCAAAGTAAAAAAAGCCCTAGGTTCAATCCTCAGGACCCAAAAGGCAAAATAAATCAATAAAAATAAATAAGCATTTTAATGTAAATAAAAGTGCAATTCAAGTGACTACATCCTCATTTTGGGTCACTTTAAGGTAACAAATCCATAAAACTCCTGGAAAATCAATTATTGTATAAACCCGCTTCAGAGTACTGGTCTCATCGCAGTAGTCAGCTTAATACATAGATAAGTTGCTGTTCCACCTTTATTATTATGGCCTATTTCTAGTGGAGGTAAGCTGCTTTGGCAAGTACTAAAATGACTGTTCCACCTGATGTCATTTCTCCGGGAGTACAAACATTGTCATTTAGGTTGCTCAACTGGAAGTAGAAATTACATGCCAACGTGCCATGCTTAAAGTATTCGCACAGACAACCCTTTCACAGGTATGTAATTATAGTTAAGGTGATCGTTTCCCAAGTATCACCTAGTATTTAGAATGAGTTGACTGGCTAACTCTTCAATGGATTAAGGGAAACTGAGCAAAGTAAATGATTAATGGAATTCCTTTCAGCCTGATAAGTAGACTTGAGATTTTCTACATCATCAAATTTAAGGACTGTATCAATTTTAAATTATAGACAGATGTTTAACATCTGAATGCCTGATGCTGTGTAATACAAACCAAGAGGCCCGTTTTGATCCCTACTTAACATTTAAAATTCCCATCAGACATAACTATCTACTTCACTGCCTTCAATAATATACTTAATTTAACTCAGACAGGGAAGAAATAGTATTTCTTAGTTCGCTCTCAGCTCACATTTTTAGAAGTGTTTAATCCATGATAAATTGTGCGACGGAGTGGAAATTTTTATGGCTGTAAGGGAAGCCAGGCCTGAAACTGATTGAAAAAAATCTTAAAAGTTCCTGTGTGTTATTACTGCTCTAAAATTTATAACACTTTTATTCTATTCTTTTCTGAGTATTTGGTAATAACTTATCTCCTGAGATAGATTCCAACGCCAGTCCTGTCTTTCAAGTGGAACAAGTGCTACAAAGAGAAAAAAAATCTTTCAATTTCACTCTAAATCAACGGGGTAACTAAACATCCGGGTCTGTGGTGCAGAGGGTCATCGTTAGGTACTGATTATTTAGGACAGCAATGTGTGGAAAGTGAACCTTTCACTTTCACAGCTCAGCCCGACTTCCCATTAATTATGATAAACTCGACTAGACTGTTCAGGCTGAAGATGACTGAGCTGTTTTGTCTAAAGAAGGCCGTGTACACCGAAGTAAAGATCTGGAAATTAAAGGCTTTGAAATACATTCCCAACTCCTTGATTCACGGCCTTGTTGTACTGCAACTAATCTGAGGCCTTAAAATTAACTGGAAAGGGCAGCGGTATGACTAATGCCACGCTGCTGATCTGGTCTGCCAGGAAAGGTGAGCAGAGAAACAAAAAAAGAGTGTTAGCTTCTTTCCCTGTCAGGGCCTAGGGAAATCTGTTGGCTTTAGTAATTAAAATCAAGTGGAACAAGGCCCAAAAGTAGCTAATTGGCATCTTGAATCTAATCCAAATGGCTATTTTTCAAAGTTGCTTCTTTATCCAGAGGCTTTATACTGTGACTCTCAGGATAAAGATTAAGGAAAATAAAGTTCATCTTAAGTTCAAGAAAATGAAAAATATCAATATTCTCTTGTAATGGTATAGGACATCTTGTAACCCACGCGGGGCAGTTGGGCTGTTTTCACCTTTTAGCTACTGTGCACGAATGCTGCTGTCAACAAGGTGGACAAACAAGCTGTTCATGTCCCTTTGAGGTACATGGGGGCTGTACACCCCGAAGTGGAAGTGCTGATCATACGGTAGATCTGGGAGTGTCATACGTGCCACGCGGTGAGCCTGGAAAACACGCTAATGGCTTAAGCCAGGCAAAAAGGAGACCTGCAATTCGGTTTATAGGAAATGCAAGTATTCAAGGGAAAAAGCAGGAAGATGGTTGCCGAGAACTGGGGTAAATGGGAAAAAGGAGTTACTGGTGGACACGGTTTCACTTCTGCAAGGTTAAGAAAATTTCTGGAGAGAAGGGCTAATAGTTCCACAAGGACATAAATGTACTGAATGTCACTTAATTCACACTTCTCTTGCAGAGAAGCATGATTACCCTTTGGCAGAGGGGTTCTCAAAGAACTTATGCGAGAAATAGGCAGCTTGGGAGCGGAAGTGGCTCAAGGGCAGTCGGGCCTGTAGCTGGGGAGGCAAATTCGACGCGGGTGAGAGTGGGATGACATTCTCAACTTCGGGAAAAGCTTTCCTTAGGGATCTCCCTGCCAGGGTAAGAATTCTTGGGACGATTCTTTCCTTTCACAACTTCCTCCATCCAACGTCCCTTGAACGTTAGGAGCTGCCAGCCTGCCCACTTATTTTTCTCAGGAGATACACTCCTACAACCTCGATCCTCAACATTCATCCCGGTCCTATCCGACGGCGGTGCTCGGCCGCGATCCAACGACTGCCAAGGCCCCAGCCCCGCCCCAAAGGGCGGAAGGCCCGGGCCTCAAACGCCCCGGAAGTCACCGCCCTCCCTCGAGGGCGGAGGCGACCCCGGGCTCGTGGCCTGGGATTGGCGGGCAGGAGGGATGACGCGTACGTGCGGCGATGCGGCTCCTCCCCTGCGCTCCTGCGCGCGTTAGCGTGGGGCGGGGCGAAGTGTGGCCCCCCTGGCGGCCATTACCTGGAACAGTCGGGCCTTGGGTCAGGTGACCCTCGGCGGGGTTGGAGGAAGGGGGGGTGGCGAGAGGAGGAAGAGGGCGTGAGGAGGGAAAGGAAGGGAGGAGAAAGGAGAAGGGCGGAGTAGGAGGGAGGGGAGGGGAAAGGGGCGGGGTGGGAGCGCATCACGTGATTCGCCATGGAGGCGGTGGCGGCGGCCGGGAGGAGCCGCTGGGGCAGAAGCCGCACTTGTTAGTGTTGGGGGAGGAGGGGTCGGGGGACGCCGACAGCAGCAGCCGGGAGCGCCGAGGACAAGGCGAGAGGGGGTGGGGGCAGGGTCAGGCTCCGACCCCCAGCCGAGGGATGAGGGGAGCATGGGCGCCAAGGAGTCACGGATCGGATTCCTCAGCTACGAGGAGGCGCTGAAGAGAGGTGAGGGGGAGGGGTCTGGGCGAGCTGCCGGGAGGCGGGCGACGGGCAGCCCGGGGGGTGGGTGACCGCGGGAGGGACGCGGCTGGAGGGCGTGGGGCGCCCAAGGCGGAAGGGGAGGACGGCCGGCGGCGAGGACCTTTGTGGGGGGCCGGAGAGAGGTCTGCTGGAAAGCAGTGTTTGGGAATTGGGACCGTCTGGAAGGGGGCGAAGCTTTCCCTGAGAGAGGGGTCTAAGGCGGGGACCCGGCCGTTCTTGCGGTGTCTGGTGATGGTGTTATCCTGGTTGTGTCCAGGAAAGTCCTCCCTCTCCCTCTTTTTCCTGGGTGGCTCCAGCCCTTCTAGCCCCCTTCATCCTTCACTGCCATTTTCTCATATCACTCCTTCATAAAAACCAACAACACCCCAAGCTCGTTCCCAGTATCCGCGCCTGGAAGAGGGAAAGGAGGAGGCTTTAAACCGCTTTTGGAACCCTTTCCTCCTGAGGAGCTTGCTTCTGCTGAAAGGCCTTTGCCAGTCTCTCGAGGGCTTCTGCCACTCCTCACCCTTTCAGCTGCTGACTTTGATAAGAACGACCTGAAATGAAGTTGTGTTTGAGGTGAGAGGAGGCTGGACGGCTGGTGTTGCCACAAGACCTTATTCTTAGGTTTCACCACCTTAGACGTTGAGCAGAGGCTTTTGCTGCACTTGATGCCCAGTTCTGATCACTCCCTCCCATAAAATGGCATTCGGAAATCCAGCACAGTGATAGTGTAGAGCTCTCCCTTCAGAGACTGCTTGCTATTGGCTCTGATGCGTTGACAGCCCCAGCCCCCTACCACTTACTTTGATACCGCTGTCCATGATCACTAAAGCACACGAACTGGAAGTGTCTGTTGCACAGTGGATAGCTGAATGTGACTTAATGTTTCATGACTGGGATTGGAATGTGTGTATCTCTGTGTCTGTTTTATTTTTGACGTTTAATGAGTTTTCTTGGTAAGAAATGATAAGCAGTAAGATGCTAGCTAGACATTATTGTTAACAGGTTTCTGAGTCAAGAAACCAGCCATGGCAAAAGATGTAAAATGAAAATGAGATTAGAAAGTAGGCATTCAAAATGAAAATTCAGAGGTGAAATTTTGTTCATGTACAGGAAGAAGGTTGATAATAAGATGTGGCATACACCCAGAATAACAAATATATGCCTTTTATGTCTTTTTTTTTCTTTTCTTGGAACAGAGCAGTGATTTTTTTCTTAAGCACAATCTCACTTGAACTTTTTTTTCCCTGTCTCAATATGAGAAATACTCCAAATTCTTGATGTATTTCCAGCCGTAGTAGACTAGTCATTTCCGGGATGCTGTTGAGCCTGACAGGTCTGGCCTCAATTAGGCAGTGGTTTACATGGCGTGTAGGAGGATATCAGTCAAACTGATTTACAGCTTCAAGGTTCAAAAGTGTTTAAGTTTGAGAAGATGTGAATGCTAATGAGGTACCTGGCATTAATAAATTCTAAAATTAAACTTTTATCCAACTGAAGCTGTTCAGTTATTTTATTTCTTTGGTTTTGTGTTGTTTGAGGTAGGTTCTTGCTGAGTAGTCCAGGCCGGGCTGCAACTTTAATCCTCCTGCCTCAGCCTTCCAAGTTCTGGGATTACAGGTGTGTGCCACTGTATCCAGCTAGTGTGCTTAACTTCATATCAAGCTAAGGTTATAAATTTTAAAATATAAATTAAGTTAATGATGCATTTTTGACTGAAGATATTTAATTTGCCTTGAAGCAGCTGCCTGTTAAAATTGAAAACATATGTATTTGATGAGGTAACAGAGGTAGCAATGCATGTTTTATCAGTTTGCTGCAGAGGAAAATTAAAACAAAAGAGAGCTTAGTTAATAAAATAGCATTTCTAAGTATAAAGCGGGAACATTCTTTAAAAGTGAGTAACTTTTATTAAACATGATAACTCTTTACTCAAGTAAATGTCAGGCTTCAATATAGATTTTCTTTCAGTGGTACGTTTGTAGGGCTGTGGTATCACTATATTGCTAGTTATGAATTCCTGAACTCATGTATCTTTCTGGCCTGGTCTCCCTATTAGGGAGGACTAAGGTGTGACACCACCACAACAGGCTTGAAAAAGTGTTTTAAGAAACTAAAAAACGTAATGAGAAGCTTTTTAGGCTGCTAAACCTGCATCAGTAAGTTTTATTTACTTGTTTGTATTATATAAAGTGAATGGGGTGAGGCGGATAGGATTTGACACATTACTCGTGTGTTATGTGAGTCATTGTGTAAACAAAGTGAACTTGATAATATTGCTGAAATATGTACTTTTTTTGCTTTGATTAAAATTATTGAGCACTACACGAATACATTTCATCATTAGGTAGTATTTAAAAAATAGTCTGGTATGACCACAGACAAACATGGAATTGCAGGCAGTTTATCTTGCAAAGTGGGGCCTAAGAAATGCAGTGTTGTTAGTCGAAGATAACACTGGGCCTGAGTGAAAGGGCTGTCAAATGACTTATTTACATTTTAGAAACTCTGAACACTAGGAAGATTGGGTTTGCAGTCTATGTTGGCGAGAGACTGTGAGTTTCATAAACCTTAATGGTTTTCTTGTTTTGGGCTTGTGTCTGTCTCCCACATATCTTGAGTAGATCAGAAGGAAATGTCTGACTCTTGTTTAGAGTGCAAGTGTTTTCTAAGGGAGTAGTTTTGTTATAGTTAATTGATAATGGGAATTTCACTTCCTGACTATATCAAGGTTATAGTTTTAAGTACTGGGGATGACCCCACGACCTTGCACATGCTAGGCACGTGCTGCGCTACTGAGTAACAGTAGTTACAATATTTAGTTTGAGTATTCTTAAAAATGTATAAGTTGTTGGAATTACCGCATTCCAAAAATGTATCATGAAGAATGTGTTGTAGTGTAGCATGTCAGAAGTCAGAGGAACTTTAAAAATCTCTAGTTATTCTTTTTCCTTGTTCCTCTTTCCTTCCTCTCATTCTGTTGAAAACATATACCTTTTTTGTGTATGTATGCTTAAGAATTGGCTGACCCAGGGGC